>JAQIXR010000403.1:0-29139 GCA_034700825.1 Quadroppia sp. Gr-Ori-00064 | reverse complement strand
TCTCTCTCTCTCTCTCTCTCTCTCTCTCTCTCTCTCTTTCTCTCAAAGAATATTCTCATATATTCTTAACAAAAAAGTTTGACATTTTTTGCTTTGTTTAAACACAGGAATATTCTGAGCATAGGAATCCTATTGGCACGAGAGCTCTGATAGAGTGTGAGTGTGATAGAGCACAGGCATATTCATACAGCCCTTGCACACACATATGATTTGTATTGATTTAAACGTCGCCTAAAGTTGTCGTCACTGCCATCAAAACAAACAATTTTTTTCACACATTTTTGATTCCGAGAAGTTTTTTGCTTCTTCCTCATGCCTTCCCCTCTCCCATACCCGTCCTCATCGTTAGACAATCAAATGCTCTGCCACTTATTGACCGAGAATACATGCAGTGAGTCAGGAAAGCACAGTTACCATTAGTTACCAGTGTGTGTGTCTGTCTGTGAGTGCTATGGCATTGATCTTTAGAGTGTGTGTGAACTGTATGTCTATGAGTGAGGACTGACTTTGTATTCAAAAAATGAGTCAAAAAAAAGTGATAATAAATACAACATTTGTGGCAAATATATAATCATTCAAAACTCTGATTCTAATCTACAGTTAAAACAAATTTCAAAAAATTTTTTTTTTGTTATATAAATATGTTTTACTGTATTCTGTGACAGAATACAGAATTTCTGTCATATGCTTTACTGTACATTACAAGACTGTGTGTTTGTGCTTCGACTATCATATATGTCATGCATAAACTACGTTTAAAAAATAGTATTCTTGCTCAGAAATTCTGAGCAGAATAAATAAAAACGTTGTAAACAGATTATAATAAATTGTAATCTAGTTAACATAAAATATAATATGTGCTTGTATTTAGTATTCAATTAAATATATTCTTTATGCTAAAGATTAAAAAAAATATTTATATCATTCTAAATAAAATTTATTTAAATTGAATGTGAAATATAATTAAGAATTTTTTTATTCTCAACATTACATGAAGTGAAAAATAAAAGAATTTTATACCGCGTGTGAATAATGGGTAACAACGAATCGACGCGCGCTAATTCACCAGGATCATTTGATGAATACGACAAAGTCATTTCACACTTAAATTATGGAGATTTGATCGAAATTAAACGGAATAATTACAAGCATTGGGTTCTCTATCACAGGACTGACCCCATGGGTAACGTATGGTGCTATCACATGACCTATCCTGAAGCCAACATGAGTGGCACGTCTGCTATAATGATGGGCTCGGCGTCAGCTACTGGATGTGCAGCGCTTAAGTACGACACACTCAAACACATACTGTCCGACAATGAGGAACGCATTCCATCGCCGTGTCGTATAAACAATCAGAAGGCGATTGCAGAGAAGATGCTTCAGTCGAGTGGCAAACGTTTGCCAAATCTCAACGAAGTGTTCAATGAGTTGAATGAAAAAAAGGATAAATTATTTGAGTATAACTTGAAGGTTAGGTCTTTAATGTCCCTTCGTATTGATTGATGTAATTTATATATGTTTTTATATATTATTACTTTTTTTACAGTCAAATAATTGTGAACATTATTGCACTCTATGGAAGTACGGCATCAGATGGTCGTCACAGTGGGACAGTGTTGAGGACACCGCCACTACAGCGGTGTTTGCTGGGCTGGTAGCTGGCCTGGTAGTAAGTGGTACAATCCTATACCGAAGCTTAACTCGAAGGAATAGAACTACTGTCGATAAGAAAACTTCCCTCTCAAGTAATGAAGACAATGACAGTAACATTTAGCGTACGCGTATAGAAACAAAAAAAAAGCATGCGAAAGTACGGGCACAGAAAGTCTTATTATGACATATTAAGATAAAATATATTTATTTAATTTCATTTAATTTATTTTTTTTATTTGATTTCTTTTGATAACACTGTAATGAATAGGGAATTGAATTTTAGTCACTAAAAACCCCCCAAAAAATAGTCATATATGACCCACCAAATAGTCATTTATAGTCACTAAAAATATGAGAAAATAGTCATTTATAGTCATTAAACGATTTCATTCCTTTTTCTTGTATTTTCCATTAAAAGATACGTATAGAATCTCAATAAAAGCAATGACAATGTCATGAATTTAAATGAGAATGTCTTGAATACATTTGCAAAATTTCATGAATTCTGTTACAGCATTAAACATAAGTTCTGCCTCACGACCGACTCCGCACTCCTCAACACCTAATATCGGATAGTTTACTATCCCTGAATAAAGGCCAGCACTGATTGCAAAGAGAGTTTCGAAGCCTTTATTGAAGTAATTTTAAATCAAATAAATACAGAATTTATTAATAAAAATATTTTACTCACAAATGATTAAAACAATTTCAATATTTTCAGACATTTTAAAATGTTTTCAACAATTATTTGTTATATACAATGTCGACAAAATTATTAAGAATTTTTTTCTTTAAAATATATCTCAAATAACATTAAAAGGCATAAAATTCTAATGATATACTTTTTATCGGAAATTGAATTCATTTATATATTATATACTGATTCTCACATTACTACCTGTGCTGCACAACATATACTCCTCTCGTACTTGAAGATGATATTTTATTACAACTCTTAATCGTTTATATGAATAAACAATTAACAAAAATTCTCAGCAAAACTCACCCGGGGCCGCACCCGATGTCAGTGCGAAAAATTGTTTAATTTTCTCAAAAATTCTCTTCAAATCTGTATTTGTATTCAATTCATAAGTATTTTTACAAAAAGTTACAGTTTTTTTAATGAATACAAACAATTGTTTATAAAAATATTATTCAATAAGAATTTACTTTATTTTAATATTTTATTAATAAATTGTTTAGAAATTTATTTACCAATAGTGTCAACAATTGGTAAACCTTAGTTCAAAATCAATGTTATCAACAGAAATGAATTGTACTGTAAATAATAATCACTAAAAAAACTGTAACTTTTTTGTAAAAAGCAATCAAAATATAATCTGATTCTCAGTTGGTATAATTATTGGAAAATTTTGTGAAAGCATAATCTGTGGACAAAGCAAATTGTGAAGAAGGGTTGTTTCGTGTCATTAATGATCACGATGAGCTCTGCTCACACCTAGAACAACTTTGTTCGCAGATTTAACAATATTTTTATTGATATTTTTCAGTTTAGACAATAAATCAAATTTTATGTTAAGATATGAATTGTTTTTGTAAATAATTTTAATTGTATTTCAAATTTCAATTTAAACGATAATTGCTTTTATGACGAAAAATTAAATTTTAATTTTCTATAAATTTTAGTATAAATAAATTATTTGCTTATAATTACTGATAGTAAATACTGTATATGTGATGCTAATTAAATAATTAAAATTATAATTAAATATTATATTCAAAATATATATAAAAATATTAAATTAATTAATATTCAATTTACAGTTCAAATAATTGTAGAAAAATTTATTTTCATTTGCTTTGAGTTTAGACATAATTCTCGTAAAGTCTTCGCTCTCTTTGACAACAGTTTTATATTTAGACCAATCATTAGTTGTTTTTATGATTGCATCCCAATTGAGCCTGGGTCATGTTTCGTCATACCAGCGATCATTTTCTCGATTTTCATAATAATAGACCAATATTTCGCGCCTTTATATTTATTCATTAAATGCCTGCAAAATAATATGAATTAAAATGTACTAAAAATTTATGTTTGTTTTCAATGAATAGACAAAAATATATACCATTTGTTGATATCGAGTAATTCGCGTCCAATTATACCCAGACTATAAATGTCAGCTGAGATGGAGTAAGGTTTGTCATTATGCACTTCGGGTGCCATATAATCAGGAGTTCCCACACCCGACAAATGACTCACACCCGTGTGTTCGTGACCTACAGCCAAACCCATAAAACATAACTTAATGAATTGTTTGTTTTTGTCGTTATATTTGATGAGAATATTCTCTGGTTTGAGGTCTCTATGAATTATAGATGGCTTTAATTTGTGTAAATAATAAACACTTTTCATAATATCTCGAAATAATTCACTCGTTATATAAAACTCCATTAAATTCATGACATTTTTTATGGGAAACATTTGTCTCTCAAAAGCAATTGGTTTCTCGTTATTGATATCTTTGAGACAATTATCGCATAAATCCATTTGAATGTAAAGACAATTGCTTTCAATCCATGTGTTTATATATCGCACAACAAAAGGATATTCAATTCTCTCCAATGCCTTCACTTCTCGTAAATAATTATTTATATCTTTTTTTTGTAAAAAATAAAATAAAATTTTAAATATATTTTATAAAATCAATAATAACTTACTTTCAGTAATAATAACTTTCTTTACGGCAAACAACACTTCATTACAGTCTTTCACTTTGAAAACAGTCCCAAACCCTCCCGAACCCAGTGATGACAACTCAGTGAAATTGATTCGATAATAATCGTCTGTATATGTAATTAGCGAAAAATTAAAACAATTTTTCTATGATTTAAACAATTTTTTTACCCTTTAATAAAGTGTTAAATTCTTGCGTCAATTCTTCGATAGGACTTTGAGATAATTTTACAGTTTTTGCAGTCATTTGCCATTCATTTAAATAATAATCCAAATAATTATTATATTTTGTTTCGATAACATTATTGAATCTTAGTTCATATATTTTATTATTAGACAGCCCTGTTGGTTTATCTGAAATATGAGCAGATGAAATTGATTCAAATTTCACATCAATTTCAAGCAATTTTGGATATTTTTCACTGGATTTCCAATTATTATAATAACCACAAAAATATAATCCATTATTTGTTAGGAAATATGTGTTTGTTTCGGAAGAAGTGACTGAAATGACATCTTTGATAACATCCATGAGTTGTGGAGAGAATACTTTTTGACCACAACTCATATCACGTGTCAAACGATAATGTCTATCATAACCCCAACTGAAGACCAGTCCATTCGTTGTCAAAGCAAACGAAGAACTATTGTTACAATAAATTGATTTGATTTTGTGCTCACAATTGATGTCAATTCGTATTGGTTTTGAATAATATTTTAGATCTTTATCTCCGGAACCAATTTGTCCATAAGTATTACCACCCCAACCATAGACCATACCATCGGTTGATAGCAATAGTGAATGATATGAATCGCAAGCGATTTGTTTGACATTAAAGTCAGTGAAAAATTCAATTTCTTTTGGCTTTAAATAAACATATTTCTCTGAAATATAACCCCTTCCCAACTGTCCGAAATCATTGTGACCCCAACTGTAGACATGTTTATCACTACTCAAAGCCAACACAAAATCCCTTTCATTCATGAATTGTTGTATATTTTTATGACTCAATTCTCGTATAATTTGTGGTTCAATAACAGGTGTTTCGCTCTCTAAACCAAGACATCCATTGCTGTTATCACCGAAACCATAGACAATGTCACCGTTTGTTACAAACAATACATTATTATTGCAATAAATTTCGAACATATAAAACAATTTTATTTGCTTTCGTAACTCATCCTTGATCATTTTAAACTCCGGCAACACATTCAAAATTGTAGACATTTTATGATAAAATTATAAAAAAAAACTTTTTTATATTAAAAAAATTGATATTAATATAAAAAAGCAAATGTTTTTCACTCAATACTAACACACTTTGATGTTAACATTCACTCAAAAAATACAGTCTTCACTGAAAACAAACGGTGACTGATAGTAATGTAAATTAATTTTTCAATAAGTTATTTATTAGAAAAAATTCTCAATAAATGAATGCCAAATATGTGACACAAATCAGATACTGTAATAACATAGAGAGACAGACAGACGAGAGAGAGAACAACTTTCAGATCAAATACTCATTTATTGCAAACATTTGTTGTTTTAAACATTCCGTTCAACAGTTTTGTTATGATTTTATATTTCATTTTATATGCTATTAATATAACGGATATTATTCATGTGAATGTGAAATACTGTAAACAAAAAGTTTTAAAAATTCTTATTTTAATAATGTTTTTGATAAACAATACATTGTTTTAAATATATTTTATAAACAAAACTATTTTATTTCATTTTAAAAATATTTTCCAATTGAAAACTGTTACCATAAGAATACACATATAATGGCTTTATAATCCATGTCATTTCACATATTCTTTTTACAGTTTAATCAATTTTAAGAATAACTTATTTAATGACCAAAATAATGCCATTAATTCAAAATACAGTCTTTTTATGACAAATATTTATAAAAGTATTTTTTCATTAATAAATATTTTATTCATTTAAAAATATAAACAAAACTCTCAATAAATGAATGCCAAATACGTCACATAAATCCTGTATAACTATTTTGAAGATAAATTTGCTTGTTTATATAAATGACTGCTTAAGGATCTTCAAAATTTCATTGAATTCTTAGAAAATAATTTATTTAATATTTGTTTCATCACTATTTGTATTGCATTTCAGTATATTTCTCCGACAATTCAGATAATAAATAAGACAATATTTTTTCAATTGTTTAATTTTCGACATTTGAATTTTTTTGTTGTTTTGTTATTTATATTAAATAATTTTTTTATGCCTCTAGAATGATATTTGTCATAATCAGATTGGTTATTAACCGAATTTCATTGTCATGTTTTTGTTTGTAATTAATCAATATTTGTATTGCATTTCAGTATATTCACAATAATTTAGATTATACATAAAATAATAATTTTGTGGATGTTGTTGCTTTGAATTTCAATTTATTGTTATTTATGTTCCTTTATATTAATGATATATTTTATGGGTTTTTGCAGGATATTAGATTGTAAATATATTGGTTAAAATGGATTTTTATTGTAATGATTCATTTGTAATAAATGGGAACAATTTTACTATAAATTTGATGGCATTTAACTCATAGTGAAATGATTTTTTTTAATGTGATTTAAGTTTAAATTCAATAAATTTTATTTCAATTTATATGATATAATTTGATTTTTTATAAATAGTTTTTAATTTTTTTAAATAACTTATTTAATATATTAAAAATATATCAGATATTGTGGACAAATTCAATCTGATATATTTTTTTTAATATTAAAGCAAATATTTAATAAAATAAAAAAATATTAAATTGAATGTTAAAACGAATTATAGAGAAAGCGAAAAACCAATTGAATAATGGGTAACAAAGCATCGAAAAGTTCCATTGACTTTCTGTTTAGATCAGCTGGATCATACTTTGAATATGAAGCGGTCATTCAAAAAGTGATCCATGGAGATTTGATTGAAATACACCGAGGATACAGGCATTGGGTCCTTTATGAAAAAACCAATGCCTTTGGGAGCGTGTGGCGTTATCACGTGACGGTCGATGGCGAACATAACAGCTCCTGGTGGTCAACAAGTGGCAGTGTTGGCTCGTCGGCTAATTACAAAGCAATGCTTAAATACGAACCACTGAAATACATTCTGTTGTACAATGAGGAACGCACTCAATCACTATGTCGTGTCAACAACAAGGAAGTGATGGCTCAAGAGATGCTGAAGACTATTGGGAATCAAAAGCCAGATTTGGAACAAGTGTTTCAATATTTGGATCAAAATAAGGGCCAATTATTTGATTATCGCTTGAAAGTTAGCATTAATTTTAACCTTGTATGTTGTAATTGATTTTTGTTTTACAGTCACATAATTGTGAACCTTATTGCACTCTTTGGAAGTACGGCATCGGGTGGTCATCGAAGGTGAACGGATTTAGGGAAATAATAACTACAGCGCTCAAAATGATGTCATCGTATGCGAGTACGGGTTCACAGGTGGCAATAATTCGCGGATCATATGCTATAGGCGTTGTATGTCTACTAATATCAAATGTTCTCTCCGTCGCCGTAAAAGTACTGGAAAAGATAAAAGTTACCTTGAACGATCTAAAGGTAGAGGTTGGTGGACAAGCGATCGCTAAGTGAAACCAATTGTGCAAGGAAACATATTTTATATTATTTGACTTGATTTAATATTTGATAATTTTTTGGATTTCACAAAATATATTTACAGTATATAATCTGGATTATTAGTTAAACACTACTAAGAAATGCCATTTTCATTATAAACCACATTGTTTTATATTAAATTAATTTTGTTTTATTACAACAGTATTATTATCAGAGACATAAAAGTTATTTATTCTTTATTATAAATAAGAATATTTGTTTGATTTAAAATTAATTTTATCTATTTGGATTGCAATAAAAATATAATTTATCACAATTTCTGAGAAAAATTATATAAATATATCAAATATTTTTTTTTCGTTTGTTTTGCATTTCATTATTTTTACAATAATTCAGATAAGAAATAAAAAAATATTTTCTTATTTGTCTTGTTTACGTGATTTAGAATTATTGCAATTGTTGTTGCTTTATATTAAATATATTTTTATGGCTTTAGAAGGAAATTAGTCCTAAGCAGATTGGTTATTACGGAATCTAATTGTCTTACTTCTAACGAATAGAATATGTGATATCTTATGTTGACATCACGTAGTCTCATATAAATTAAATCCACGAAAATATTATTATTATATTATAAAAAATTCTCCCTTAATAAATACGTAGCTTTTAAAATAAATTTAACCCACTGTTCAGGTAGATCTAAAAGCGAAGAAAAATTGCTCGCATGTTTTAATATATATTGTTTGTTTAATTCTATAATTTGTTAATTAAGTTTAATATATTTATATGTTTAACAAACTTGTGTAACATCATATAAGATGCCTTTAATCAAAATAATGAAAATAATTTTTTTTATTAATCTAATAATGGGGAGCCACTTATCTCTGGGTTCGATTGGTTCTTCTTTTGGATCAGCTGGCTCAGTCAATAAATCTTCCAATATTATCAAAAATCTTAAACATGGAGATTTGATTGAAATAGCAAGAGGAACTTACAACCATTGGGTCATTGTTGACAAGATTGACATCAATGGAAACGTATGGTGTTATCACATAACATCGCATCATGGTAGTTCTAAGATTATGGAGTCATTTATTGGCAAAGCCGTGCTTAAATACGAACGACTCAAAGACATACTGACATATAATTAGCGTTGCCTGGTCAATTTACCCAAGGCTTGGTCAATTGCTGCAATTTTGCTATTAATTTCTTGACAAAAACTGGATAAAAAATTTTTTTTTATTGAAAATGTTTTTAAATTTAATTAATTTATTGTTATATTCACTGAATTTATATTTTAAAGAGATATTTGATACTTTAATTTAATTTAGAGTTCATTTAAATTAAAAATTTTCATATATGTAATGCAAAAAGAAAAGTATTCTAAAATTGTATCATTTTTTTTACAATAAGTTTTTTGTAAGCATTCATATTGTGCAAGGAAACAATTTTTATATTATTTGACTTGATTTAATATTTGAAAATATTATGGAATTCACAATAAATTTATATTAAAAACCATATTAGTTAACCATTAAAAATATTCTATTCTCTTTTATTTTGACAAAATTGTTTCATTTTAAATTAGTTTAATTTTATTATAACAGTACTTATATAAGAGACAACGAAGTTATTTAATCTTTATTGTAAATAACGATATTTGTTTGATTTAAATTTACTTTTATATATTTGGATTGCAATAAAAATAAAATTTATTACAATTTCTGAGAAAAATTATATAAATATATCAAATATTTTTATTTCATTTGTTTTGCATTTCATTATTTTTACAATAATTCAGATAAGAAATAAAAAAAATATTTTCTTATTAATCTTGTTTACGTGATATGAAATTATTGCAATTGTTGTTGCTTTATATTAATAATACTTTTATGGATTTAGAAAGAAATTAGTCATAAAGTGATTGGTTATTACGGACTCTAATTGTCTTACTTCTAACGAATAGAATATGTGATAACTTATGCTGACATCACCTTAGTCTCATATAAAATAAATCCATGAAAATAATTTTAAAATACTTTTATAAAAGAAAGTCTCCCTTAATAAATACGTACCTTTTAAAATAAATTTAACCCACTGTTCAGGTAGATCTAAAAGAGAAGAAAAATTGCTCTTTGGTTTTAATATATATTGTTTGTTTAATTCTGTAATTTGTTAATTAAGTTTAATATATTTATATGTATAACAAACTTGTGTAACATCATATAAAATGTCTTTAATCAAAATAATGAAAATAATTTTTTTTATTAATCTAATAATGGGAAGCCACTTAACTATGGGTTCGTCGGGTTTCTCTTTCGGATCAGCTGGATCATTCGATGAATACGAACAAGTTATCAAAAATCTTAAGCCTGGAGATTTGATTGAAATACCAAAGGGAGCTTACAACCATTGGGTCATATATCACAAAACTGATTTCGATGGGAACGTATGGTGTTATCACGTAACAACCCACCATGGTAGTTCTAAGCTTATGGAGTCATTTAATGGCAAAGCAGTGATTAAATACGAAACACTCAAAGTCATACTGACAGACAATGGAGTGCAATCATATTGTCGTGTAAACAATCAGAAAGAGATGGCGGAAAAGATGATGAAAAGAAATGGCATTAAAATGCCATATTTGAAGGAAATGTTTCACAATTTATCTCAAAAAAGAGGACATTTGTTTAAATATGACTTGACGGTTGTCATCGATTTTTAATCTTGTATGAAACAATTGAATTATTTTTGTTTATTTATTTTTTAGTCCAAAAATTGTGAACATTATGTCACTGAATGGAAGTACGGCATCGGATGGTCATCACAGGTAGACACTGGAAAGTCTTTTGGAAAAGCACTACTCGGTCTTTTGGTGGCAGGGTTTATTAAACCTGCATCAAAGTTCTTTTCATAGAAAAGTCACCAATGATGCTTGCTATATGAAATGTCGATGTAATTCGCCACACAATTACAATAAACAATACTTGTTAAATCAAAAAAATTTTTAATCAAAAAGACTCTTCGTGTATTTAATGTTGATTATAAGGCATATTACATTTTTTTAGAATAAACTTAATGTTAAATGGACATATTATATGATTATTAATGATAAGATGAACCACTGTATGTTGAGCAAAATTATTCAAGATGGTATATATTTTTATTTTGTATTACAGTTAATAGATTTCTCATTATTTAATAAAGAATTCAATTAATGAGTAAATTTGATATTAAAAGTTATTTTGAATATAATTTATAGTTTAAATAATTGTAGAAAAATTCATTGTCTTTTGTTTTGAGTTTAGACATAATTCCTGTGAAGTCTTCGCTCTCTTTGATAACAGTTTTATATTTCGACCAATCATTAAATGTAGTCATAATTGAAGTTCATCTGATCCTAAGTTCTGGCACACTCTGAGTCATATCAACGATCATTTGCTCAATTTTCTCAATAATATCCCTGTATTTCACATCTTTATTCACATTCATTGAATGCCTGCAAAATAATATAAATTAATTTGTTTTCAATGAATAGACAAAACATTTACTCATTGTTTATATAGAATAAATTGCGGCCAATTTTACCCAGACTATAAATGTCAGCTGAGATGGAGTAATGTTTGTCACTATGCACTTCGGGTGCCATATAATCAGATGTTCCCACACCCAACGAATGACTAACACCCGTGTGTTCGTGATCTACAGCCAAACCCATATCACATAACTTTATGAACTGTTTGTTATTATCGTTATATTTGATGAGAATATTCTCTGGTTTGAGGTCTCTATGAATTATAGATGGCTTTAATTCGTGTAAATATTGAACGCATTCCAAGATATCTCTAAATATTTCACACGTTATGTAAAACTCCATATAATTCATGCATTGTTTTATGGGAAACATTTGTCTCTCAAAAACAATTGGTTTTTCATTATTAATATTTTTGAGACAATTATCGCATAATTCCATTTGAATGTAAATAAAATGATTTTCGATCCAAGACTCTATATAACGCACAACAAAAGGACTTTCAATTTTCTCCAATGCCTTCACTTCTCGTAAATAATTGAAATTATCTTTTGTAGAAAATGTCAAATTAAATATATTTTTATTTTCAAAAACAAATAATAATACTTCAATACCTTCAATAATACTTTTCTTTACGGCAAACAACTCGTTGTAACTGTTTTCCACTTTATATACGCTCCCAAACCCTCCCGAACCCAGAGAAGACAACTCAGTAAAGTTATTTCGATAATAATTATCTGAATTAAAACATAAATAAAAATTAAATAAAATTTATATTATTTTATATATTTCTTACCCCTTATAAAAGTTTTTAAATAATCAAATTCTGTGAAATAAATTTGATTTAAATCTATTGTTTTTGGTGTTATTTGCCATTCATTTAAATAATATTCCAAATAATTATTATATTTTGTTTCCTCAATTAAATCACAGTTGAATGTATATAATTTATTATTAGACAACCCTGTTGCAATATGTGATGAAAGATTTATATCATAAGTCGTTGAAAAAATTGATTCAAATTTTTTATCAATTTCAATTAGATTAGGAATCGTTTGAAAAATGTCTGATCCGCTATAAAAGCCACAAAAATACAATCCATTGTTTGTCAGGAAATATGTGTTACTATGAGTACAATAAATATAATTCACATCTTTTATGTCTATGTGTTGTGGAGAGAATTTATAGTAGTATTTATAACCCCAACGATAGGCCAATCCATTTGTGGTCACAGCATATGAAGCGTATTTGTTGCAGTGAATTGATTTGATTCTGTGTTCAGAATTGAATTCAATTCTTATTGGTTTTGAATAATATTCTACATCTTTATCGCCGGAACCAATTTGTCCACAACCATTACCACCCCATCCATACACTATACCATCGGATGATAGCAGTAGTGTATGATATGAACCGCAAGTGATTTGTTGGACATTAATATCAGTGAAAAATTCAATTTCTTCTGCCTTTAAATAATCATTATCACCAGAAATATAACCCCTTCCCAACTGACCACAATGATTGCGACCCCAACTGTAAACACGGTTATCACAACTCAAAGCGAACACAAAATCTTATCCAATGATGAATTGCTGTAAATTTTTATGACACAATTCTTCGATAATTTGTGGTTCAATATATTGTGGTCTTTTGGGGTCTAAACCAAAACTCCCATTTGTTTTATCACCGAAACAATAGACTAAGTCTTTATTTGTTACAAAAAGTACATTAAATTTATTTAAACACAGACGAAATAAATAAAACAATTTCATATCATATTTAAATTCATCCTTGATCATTTTATACTCTGGCAACACATTGAAAATTTCAGACATTATAATTTAATTATTTCTAAACATTATTTGTATTGAAATTAAATGAATTATCAATCACTCAATAGAAACAATTTTGTTCATAACATCAAAATTTAATACTTAGTTATTGAATTAATATAAAAAAAATTTTCAATTAAAAAGTTATTAATTATAACAAATTATAATCAATATTTCAAAAATAATTGACAAAAAACGAAACAAAAATGTCTTCAATAATAGAAGTTAAAATAAATATTATTTCAGATAATAGAATATTAAAATAGTAATAAAAACTGTAATTGTGACAACGAGTGTTGACGACAGAATCAGTTAATACCTGTACTCTCATATGATTCAAAAATATTTTTCATTGTATTTACTCTTATATAATTTCATCAAAAATGAAACAAAAATTTCAAAATTATAATAAAACAACAAATGTTTGCCTATGAAGTGATCCACAAAAAAGTATGTCTCGTTTTGGCGACGATTTGTGTGAACTTGTGTTGAGTTATCTCACAATTGAAGACCGCTTTCGATATGAATGCGTTTCAAAACAATGGCAACGATTGATATTTGGCACACAAAAGGAACTGGATTTCACTGACGATACACTCTTGGATTTAGTCACAAGTGTTTGCGGTTATACTTATCATATGCAGACATTGAAAGCGATTGTCACAAAGTGTGCAAACATTACCCGCCTTTCACTGGACAGGTGTTTGCAATATAACGACCAGTGCTTACAACTCATAATCAAATACTGTTACATAGATATAGTAAATGTGATCAATAAATATCGAAAAATTAATTACATTTACATTGAAAAGAAAATTTCGTTGAATTTCATACACATCAATGAATTGAGACATAATTAGTGTCAATATAAAATTTGAATATTTATACATTATCAGTATCCAATCATTCATTATAACATGTCTATATTAAGAAAGATTAATTTTAAGCAATAAATTTATTTCAATTTAATTGTCATTAAAATTAAATTAAACTAAAATTTATTTATATTCAAACTTTATTGAAATGAAAATAAATATTAAATGTTAATTAAAATTCAATTTTGAGTTGAAATAATTATTGAAAAATATTTACCTAAAGTTTAGACTTTTTTGTTGTAAATTCTTAGCTATTTGTGACAACAGTTTTATATTTTGACCAATCATTAAATGTTGTAATAAATTCAGGCCATTTTATTCTATGTCCCGGATCACAATGAGTCAAATTAGCGATCATTATTGAAATCTTCTCAATAATACCTTGTATTTCTTATCTTTATATTTATACATTGAATGCATGCAAAATAATATAAATTAATATTCTGTATTAGTATTTATCAGAAATAATGTCCGGACTGTTCATTAAAAATATTAGACAATGATTTAATATATCAAAATAATTAAACACAAGTCTATACCACAAGTGATCTATATATCAAGTGATTAAACAATTAGTTTCTAAAGACTTATATATTATAATTACTATTCAATAACACTAATATAATTGCAATCAATATTCTAATTAAAGGTTAAACATAACACTCATTACATATGTAGAAAACAATTGTATTGTAAAAACAATTAAACATTAAAAAAATATTAATATATATGAATTTTCTTTAAGAATATATATAAGAATTTTCTACAGATTTTCATATTAAAAACACATATCAAATTAAAATATCGAAAAAATCAGTGAATTTTCAACTTTTTTCTATTGTAAAATATTTTTCTCTAGAAAAATATTTTACACCAAATATTATCAATTAATGCTAGCAATAAAAATACAATAAAATTATTTTTCAATAATAAAGTCTAAATCTAATCAATATGACAATAAATGGATGAGAAATACGTGACCAAAAAAAACATAAAAATAACAACTTTTTCTATTAAAACAAAGAAAAATTTTATCATAAATTCTTAAATATCTATAAATGTAGTCAACCATAGAATATATACTGTTTTGATAACAACTTTATTGATCGATAAAATATATATAACATCGAGAGCGAGAGAGAGAGAGAGAGAGAGAGAGAGAGAGAGAGAGAGAGAGAGAGAGAGAGAGAGAGAGAGAGAGAGCATAAAGTTTACTTTTGATTTTATAAGGCTATAAATACTTTTATGAAATAATATCTTATCTTATATTTAACAATCGAATGTCATATTATTCGCGGGGACTAATGAATATAAAATAAAATAAAAATATTTTTACAGACATTTGTGAATTGATGATTATAGAACAGTTTGTATGAAAAAATTAATATTTACAAAATCTAATAGAATAATGGGAGTCATCATGTCGGTTTTCTATGGAGATGAGGGATCATTCCTTGAATACGAGAGAGTCATCAAAAATTTGAAACATGGAGATTTAATTGAAATACAAAGAAAACTTTACAAACATTGGGTCATATATGACAAGACTGACGACGATGGGAATGTATGGTGTTATCACTTGACCGAACATAGCCGATATATCAAACATAAGGAACCAATAAGCTGTGATCAACTTCTGAAATGTTCTGAAATATAATTGAATCGTTAACTACTGACAGAGCAATGCTTATATACGAACCACTTAAAGAGATACTGACAGACAAAAATAAAGGCACTCGATCGCTGTGTCGTATAAACAATCAGGAAGATATGGCCAAAAAAAAGTTGAAAAGTATTGAAAAACAATTGCCCGATTTAAAAATGGTGTTTAAATATTTAAAACAAAACACATATGAATTGTTTAAATATAATTTGAAGGTTGTGTTTGCTTTTATTCTATTATATATTAATTGATATGTTTTTCAGACACATAATTGTGAATATTATTGCACTGCTTGGAAATACGGCATCGGTTGGTCAACGCAAGTAAACACCATTCGCAAAACAATATCCACTATCATGAACTGGTTAGCTGCAATTTTTGTCATTGTATGCGTAATAGTAATAGTACTTGCAACTGATTGAGTTGCATTTGAGTAAGGTACTTTATCTCTATAAATATCGATTGTAATATAAATATATTGCAAAGATTATCAGGATGGCGATAACATACAGAAAAATTATGTATATTTTAATTTGAATTTTAAATAAATTTATGTATTTTCATAACAATGTCCAACTTTTGAGTTTATTAAGCTTTCATTCGAGTTTTTATGAACCGATTCTGAAAATTCCTTCAGTATAAAACCACGGAAATATCCTAATTTCTTATTCTGAATGGAAGGTAAAGGAGTGGTTAAGGTTTGAATAAACATTTCAAATGTTTTTAATACAAAAAATTAAGTTGTCTACATTACTTTTTATTCAAACCTTTACCATTTCTTTACCTTGCTCAATATTTTCATTTCCTTTCAAAATTAAACTAAAAATTCAAAATTATATTTTATTTTATAAGAGATACAGGCGAAGCACAAGATAACTACCTAGGTCAATTCGAAAATAAAAATTATTTAACATATAAATTTGTGGAGAAAAACAATAGTTGGGAAAAAAATTTCATCAAAATTGCTTAATAGGAACATACATTTTTTTGTTCAAAACCATGCGACTGTTTTTTGAGAAAGACTGTATTCAAAAGTATAGACATTTTTGAATTGAAATTCAATTATATTTTATAACAATTAATGAAACCAATTGTTTATCACTCAATAGTAAAACAATTTTTTTGTTGATAACATTCATTCAAAATACAGTATTCGCTGAAAATTATATTACTTTTTTTACAATGAATAAATCAATTAATGAATGCCAAATACGTGATAAATAAATACTGATAGCGAGAGTTGACTACAGTATTAGATAATGAGTTTATAATTAAAAACATATCTATGGCTTCATAATAAAATTTTACGATTTCTACTTAACGTTATACTTAAAAAGTTTTTTGTTTTTATTTTTTTATTTCTAAATAATTATAAATAAAAATAATATATTCTTGAATTGAAGAATAATTTTACAAAATGTGTGATTGATTTTTATATTTACAATGCAATTGTTTGACCCGTTTTTATTATAATATTATTTCTCTATAAAATTCTTTTATTATCAATCTTTCTGATAAAGTAATCATTTATTGTAAATGTCATTGTATTCAACCCTTCAATTCAATAGTTTTTTTTCCTATTGAAATAAATGTAAAATATTTTTATGATCAACACATCCATAGCAACGAGACTTTAAGTTGATGTCGAGATTATATTTAATCAATTTTTTTACAAATAGAATATCAAATTCCAACACAAAAGGAATGAAATATAATAAAACTTAAAGAAAAAAAGAAAAATTTAATGACAATTATTTTATACCTAAATTATGGGAAATAAAGCCTCGGTATGTTCAAGTAATACACTTGTGGGAACAGCTGGATCATTCTTTGATTATGACTGTGTTATAAAAATTTTAAAACATGGAGATTTGATTCAGATACCAAGAGGTGGATTCACTCATTGGGTAATGTTTGACAAGAAGGACTTAAATGGAAACGTATTGTGTTATCACGTGACAGTGGATCAAGATTTGGATCAACAAAACATAATCGGTTCTACAACTAATGGCATAATAGGTTTGTCATCCAATGGGGGAATAATGTCATCATTTTATGGCAATGCGACATTGAAATACGAACCATTGAAACACATTCTGACAGTCAATGATGAACAAGCACTTTGTCGAATTAACAATCAGGAATTGTTAGCAGAAAAGAAGCTACAGTCATGTGGAAGACAACCGCCTGATTTGGAACAAATGTTTCAATATTTGCATCAAAAAATAGGGCATTCGTTTAAATTTGATTTGAAGGTTGAATTTTATTTTATTATAAATCAATTAATTGATTCATTTTTTATAATCAGTCCCATAATTGTGAACATTATTGCACTTTTTGGAAGTACGGAATCGGGTGGTCATCTCAGGCAGAGAGTGTAAAGAATAAAGCCAAAGCCACACTCCCATTCATTATTCAAATTATTGCATTGATACCTGTATTTAATTTATTATTTCGTATTTTATCAATTATTTTGTCATGGATGGAAAATGTAATAGAAAGGACAGATGATACATTTAGCGACCAACAGTATGAAACGTTTGCTCGGGAAAGGAATAGAAATTCGTGATTGGTTTCAAATGGGAGAGAGAGAGAGAGAGATATTATATTGCATTTTGTCTATGTTAACTCTATTCACAAATTTGCAATCATTATAACAATGAACTTTCTAAAAAAAAATTATTGTAAAAGGGAATTCTTAATGTAAATTTTATATACAACTATACTTTTATTATAAATTTAATGAGTTATATAATATTATCAGAAATTGTGTGTTTTATTCAAATAATAGCCATTAAAAAGAATTATTAAAAAAATAATAAATTTTTATTATATGAAAGCAATTTATTCAAAAAAAATATTATATATAAAGAGAAAAAAATTATTAAAAGTTTATTAAAAAAAATAAATTCTTTAGCAAAAGTAATGGGTAACTACGTATCGAAAAGTTCAAGTGACACACTCTTTGGAACAGCGGGATCATTTTTTGAATATGACAAAGTTATCCAAAACTTGAAACATGGCGATTTGATTGAAATAGCAAGGGCAAAATACAAGCATTGGGTCATCTATGACAAAACTGACGCCTTGGGTAACGTATGGTGTTATCATGTTACAAATGTTGAAGGCAACGGCGGAAGCGGTTCGGCAGCTAATGGTGGTATGGGGTCATCGGTTAATGGTCAAGCAATGCTTAAATACGAACCACTCAAAGACATACTGTTAGACAATGAAGAATGCATTCAATCGCTGTGTCGTATAAACAATCAGGAATTGATGGCGAAAAAAATGTTGGAGACAATTAGCAATCAAATGCCAGATTTGGAGCAAGTGTTTCAATATTTGGATGAAAACAAGGGCCATTTGTTTGCCTATGACTTGAAGGTTGCCTTCGAATATATACTTAATGTATTTTTATGATTAACTTTTACAGTCGCGTAATTGTGAACATTATTGTACTTTTTGGAAGTACGGCATCGGGTGGTCATCGCAGGTAAACAGATTTAAGGACATTATCACAACAACTCTCCAAATGATGTCCTCTTGCGCGAGTTCAGGGTCACATGTTGCGATTACTAAAGGTTCTTATGCGGTAGGCGTGGTATGTATTATAATATCGACTGTACTGTCCATCGCCGAGCGCGTTGTGGAAAAAATGAAAGTTACTTTAAACGATCTTCACGTTGGAAGACTAGCGATCGTGTACTGAAATACATTGTGCAAAACGAAACATATTTTTATTTTGATTAAATTTATTGATTTAATGTTTCAATATTTTCTATTATAAAATTATTCGACAATATATACAAAAAATTTTATTATTTAATACAGTTTTTTGAAAAACATTTTTAGATAACTATTAAAACGTTATCTATTATTCAATAAATTTTTTTGCTAAATACGTGACACAAAATAAGTAAAATTAAATTACATTTACACAGAAATGATATAAAAATGTATTGTTAAATGAAATTATATTATGAAAGTTTTATTGAGTTTATTGTTCTTTATTATTAATCCGATATCTATACGAAAATATTGTAGTTTCTACAGTATATCTATAAAAATGCTATTGTTTTATAACTTTTACGATAATGTTATCATTTATAATAAATGGTATTGTGGTTAACATTACAATACAATAGTTTATTATAAATGAATTTATATTTACTATTGTTTTGTAAAAATATATTATTATGCTTAATTAAATGATAGGAAAATACTGTATTAATATCATTCAAATTTAAAATTAAATTGAATGTGAAATATATAATTATTTCATTTCTTTTCTCAAAAATTACTTGAAGTGATTATTAAAATAATTTTATTTCCAATACACGTAAAGAATGGGCAACAACGAATCGACGATCGCTGATTCACCTGGATCATTCGATGAATACGACAATGTCATTCAACACTTAACTTATGGAGATTTGATCGAAATTAAAAGGGATAGAAATTTGATAGAATACAGACATTGGGTCATATATCACAGGACTGACGCCTTCGGTAACGTATGGTGTTATCACGTAACGTATGCTGAAGAGGAAGGCCGAAACAACATGAGTGGTACGTCTGCTATAATAATGGGCTCCGCGTCAGCTAATGGAAGTGCACAGCTTAAGTACGAACCACTCAATGACATACTGTTGGACAATGAGGAACGAATTCCATCGCTGTGTCGAATAAACAATCAGAAAGCGATGGCAGAGAAGATGCTTCAGTCGAGTGGCAAACGTTTGCCAAATCTAAACGAAGTGTTCAATGAGTTGAATGAAAAAAAGGATGCATTGTATGACTACAACTTGAAGGTTGGTCTTTAGTGTTATTCGTATCGATTGATGTATTTTTTTACAGTCAAATAATTGTGAACATTATTGCACTTTATGGAAGTACGGCATCGGATGGTCATCACAGGTGGACACCAACATAACTGCAGCCAAGGTGATAGTAGGCCTGGCAGTAGGTGGTGGGCTGGCAGCATTAGCATATAGTAGCTTATCTAGTAATAATGAAACTGCTGTCAATAATAAAACATCCTGCTCAAGTAATGAAGACAGTGACAATGACAGCTAGCGTATGCGTATTGAGAAAAATCAGTATAACGTACGCGTACTGAAAATATCTTATTTGATTTTATTTAATGTTTTTATATATTTCTTATTAAGTTTAAATAAATAAAAGATTTTTTCAATAATATATTACAAACAATTTAAAGAAATAATACTTTTATTGCTTTATTAATTTAATAAATAAATTTTTATCTTTAAAATGATTTTTTTTATAAATGTCATTGTATTTAACCCTTGAAACTCAATATTTTGTTTCCATTGAGTATTTGAAACTCATTATAATTATTTTAATGATTATCACATCCTTCACAGGACTTTGAAGTTATCTGGAGTTTATATTTAATAATTTTTTCACATATAAATATCAAACACAAAAGAAATAAAATATAATAAAACTTAAACAAAGAAAAATAATTTTTAATTCATACCAAGATCAGTTAGATATTTATTTATATTTAATGTGTTTTGTTATTTAAGTTAAATTTAATATAATTAGACTAAGTTAATATAAAATGAGTTTAATCCAGATCATTTTGTGTATTAATGTGATACTTGGAAGTCACGTATCTATGTGTTCTAAGGGTTCTCTTTTTGGCTCAGCTGGATCATTCCATGAATATGACCAAGTAACAAAATTCTTAAAACATGGAGATTTGATTGAAATACAAAGAGGTGGTTACAAGCATTGGGTCATGTTTGACAAGAGCGATGCCTATGGAAATATATGGTGCTATCACATGACGACCGTTTATGAAGGCAATACATACTGACAGACAATAGAGAGCTGTCATTGAGTCGCGTAAATAATCAGGAATTGAAGGCACAAGAAGTGCTGAAGACTTTTAGCACACAATTGCCTGATATGAAGAAAGTGTTTCATTATTTGTCTCAAAATAGGGATCATTTATTTGTATATGACTTAAGGGTTTGTCTTCAAAATTATTCTTATAACGAATAGTTGAAAAATATTTTTCTTATTTAATGTTTCAGACACATAATTGTGAACATTATTCGACTTATTGGAAGTACGGCATCGGTTGGTCATCACAGATGGAAAGGGTGTTTCACAAATCACTTCTAAGCGTGCCTTCGCTAGATGAATTGACAATACCTTTATCATATTTTAATAACGAACAAGATTTTCAAAACTTTAAACATGCTGATTTTATTGATATACAAAGGGATGCATTCGCTCATTGGGTCTCATAATCAATGATTATTGAACAGAATTGAATGAAATATTTCTTGCATCATTTCTACATAACATGGGTATAATAATTATGGTTAAATATATGCAATTTGTTTACAGTTTATTTACAATTAAAAATTATTTGTTTTTTATATTCTTAATATAAATGTTTAAAAAAATTATTATTTCTTTTTAAAAGACTTTAAAAGAAAAATAAATTGAAAAATTATTTTAATGAAAATTAAGTTAAAAAAAAGTTTTATTATTTTGTTAATAGATATTAAAAGTTAATTACAATTAATTACAATTCAATTTATGGTTCAAATAATTGTAGAAAAATTGATTGTCGTTTGCTTTGAGTTTAGACATAATTCTTGTTAAGTCTTCGCTCTCTTTGACAACAGTTTTATATTTCGACCAATCTTTAAATGTTGTCATAATAGCTGTCCATCTGATCCTACTTTTAGTCTCATCCTGAGTCATATCAACGATCATTTTGTGAATTTTCTCAATAATACCCCTGTATTTCACGTCTTTGTATTTTATCATTGAATGCCTGCAAAAAAAAATATGAATTAATTTTGTTTTAAATGAATTAACAAAACATTTACTCATTATTTATATCGAATATATTGCTTCCAATTATACCCAGACTATAAATATCAGCTGAGATGGAGTAGTATTTGACTTTGTGTACTTCAGGGGCCATATAATCAGGAGTTCCCACACCAATAGTATGACTCACACCCGTGTGTTCGTGATCTACAGCCAAACCCATATCACATATTTTAATGAGCTGTTTGTTATTATCGTTATATTTGATGAGAATATTCTCTGGTTTGAGGTCTCTATGAATTATAGATGGCTGTAATTCGTGTAAATATTGAACGCATTCCAAGATATCTCTAAATATTTCACATGTTATATAAAACTCCATATAATTCATGACATGTTTTATTGGAAACATTTTTCTTTCAAAAACATTTGGTTTTTCAATATTGATATTTTTGAGACAATTATCGCATAAATCCATTTGAATGAAAATTAAATTGTTTTCAATCCAAGAGTCTATATATCGCACAACAAAATGACTCTCAATTTTCTCCAATGCCTTAACTTCTCGTAAATAATTCTCATTATCTTTTTTTGGTAAAATAAAATAAATTTTAAAATATTTAATTAAAAAAACAAATAATAACTTACTTTCAATAATAGCTTTCTTTACGGCAAACAACTCGTTGTTACAGTTTTCCACTTTATATACACTCCTAAACCCTCCCGAACCCAGTAATGACAACTCAGTAAAGTTATTTCGATAATAATTATCTGAATTATAAATAAATCATTTTTGTTAAAATAATTTTTATATGATTTTATACATTTCTTACCCCTTATAAAAGGCATTAAATTCTCAAATTGTATTTGATTTAAATCTATTGTTTTTGAAGTTATTTTCAATTCATTTAAATAATATTCAAAATAATTATTATATTTTGTCTCTTCAATTAAATCACATTTGAATTCATATATTATATTATTATACAACCCTGTTGCAATATTTGTCGAATTATAGGTACAATTATTTGAATAAATTGATTCAAACATTATATCCACTTTTATTAGTTTCGGAGTCTTTTGATAAGTGTTTGTATTTTCAGAATAACCACAAAAATATAATCCATTGTTTGTCAGGATATATGTATTTTTCTCCGAAGAAGTGATTGAAACGACATCTTTGATAACATCTATGAGTTGAGGAGAAAATATGCTTTCATTTCTATCCAAATTGTGGCCCAATTGACACCAGTCATTATAACCCCAACTGAAGACCAGACCATTTCTAGTCAAAGCACAAGAAGAATAATTATCACAAAAAATCGATTTGATATTCTGTTCACAATTGAAGTCAATTCTTATTGGTTTTGAATAATATTTTATATCTTTATCTCCGGAACCAATTTGTCCAAAAGTATTACGACCCCAACCATAGACCATACCATCAGTGGATAGGAGTAGTGAATGATTAAAACCACAACTGATTTGTTCGACATTAATATCAGCGAAAAATTAAATTTCATTTGGCTTTAAATAATCATTTTTCCCCGAAATATAGCCATTTCCCAACTGTCCACAATTATTGCAACCCCAACTATACACACGTCTATCACTACTCAAAGCCAACACAAAATCCATTCCATTAATGAATTATTGTATATTTTTATGACTCAATTCTTGAATAATTTCTGGCATAATATTGTTTCCTAATACAAAACATCCGTTTTTATTGTTACCGAAACCATAGCATAAATCATCGTTTGTTACAAACAGTGCATTGTATTCATTGTATGGCAAACGATATAAATAAAACCATTTTATATCATCTCTTAATTCGTCATTGATCGTTTTATATTCTTCCAGCACATTCATAACATCCAACATTTTTTTAAATTAAATTATTACTATTTGTATTGCAATTCAATTGATAATAAATTATATAACACACAATACAAACAATTTTGTTCATAAAGTTCAAAATATATGAAATCTTTACAACACATAATATAAAACTATTATTCAATAAGAGTTTTTAATATTACAAAATAAAATAAATTTTATTACTAAAAGAATGTAAAATACGTGACATAAAAACAAGATTATAATTACAGTTACACATAGAACAAAGAATCTAAATACGACATAATATTATAGCTACAAATAATAGCGTTGCTTTCAATCCATTGTTATCGTCAAACCTATCTCCAAAATGTTGTAGTCACCAAAGTAACAATGATTTCAAATTATGTTTATTTTTTACATTTTATTTATTAAAACTACTTTAGACAATATTATCTAAACATTTTCATTACCTTTACAATGAGATATAAAAAAGTGTTAAGAATTAATAATACAATTGAAATATATGAACTATTGAGTCACAAAAATATTAAACACCTTTAAATTAAGTGTTTATATTGATATCCAAAGAACGAAATTCTTAAAAAAAAACTATTAATAACTTACTTACAGTAATAATAAATTTCTTTAAGTCAAACAACATTTCATTACTGTCTTTTAATTTGAAAACAATCCGAAACTCTTCCAAAACTTTTTATATAACCGATTTCTATAATTCAATTTTTAAATAGCTTCATTAATTTTAATTTTTATAAATTAAATTAAAAGTTAAAATAATTGTTATTAATTTGTAGACTTATGACTGACAGTCGGCGCTAACAACAGTATAAGCGTTTCTTAACAAAATTAATTTTGCTTTAGATTTCAGAAAAATATTTTTTGATGTAATAAATTTTTATTAATTTATCTCATATAATAAATCATCGAAAAAATATTCTAATTTTTTTAAACAAACACATTTTGTGATAACACATGATCTATAGTATTAATATATATAATAAATCATTTAATATATTTTTATTTAGAACTATTAGTCATTTTATTATAGAATTTGATTTATATATAACATTCTGATTATTATTATCAAAAATTTACTTGTCAGCTGAATTATTTTTTAATAGCAACTGTGGCATTCTACATACTGTATAAAACATGTATATTATTCAGTATAACATAATTTGATTGGCATCGATCACTTACTAATATTTATTGATGTGCTAAGTAATATAAACCATTTATAACATTTTACTCGCAAATAATAATTATAAACAATAAATCATGTATGATTAAGACTCTAATATTGATAGTTATATCAAAAAGTGATATATTATTTCAACTATGCATTAACATACTATTTACACCCGAATTATGTTGTCTTATGCCCAAAGTCTGTATAAATTCAGAGTAAAATTCATTAAACACATTTCACTTTTTTATAACAGTTTCCTTGACATTTATATTTGAAAAATAGTGTGCTTTTAATCTTGAAGCGAATACGTTTTACGGCAGAATCCATTTTAAATTCAATTGTGTTCTATATTTTGGTATTTAGTATAAAATTTATTCATATTTAAAACCCAAAAGAATAATGGGAAGCTCGTCAAGTTCAGGATCAGCAGGATCATTTGTTGATTACGACACAATTATACAAGACTTAAGCTATGGAGATTTAATTGAAATTCCAATTGGATGTGTCAGTCATTGGATCATCTACGACCAGACGGACACTGATGGAAACGTATGGTGCTATCACGTGACCCCTCAAGCAAACGGCTCGTTATCTTTTGATGTTCCAAATGGGTCGTCAGCCACTTGCACAACAGGGTTGTTGGCTACAAAAGCAATGCTCAAATACGAGCCACTCAGACTCATACTATCAGACAATGAGCAAGTCATTCGAAAAAAGTGTAGAATTAACAATCAGACAGAGATGGCCACAAAGAAGCTGAAGAAGAGTGGAAAGCAAAAGCCCGATTTGGATGAGGTTTTTGAAGAACTGGATGGAAAAAGAGGTCAAATGTTCAATTATGACGTTAAGGTTGTATTGTGAAATTTTAGTTTTAGTTATGTTTATTGGCATTTCTATTTAAAAAATGATATATAAAGTCAAATTATAGTATTTACTTAGTTCGTTCGATCTTTCTTCACCACACTTATTCATATTAAAGAGCAGATATATTTTTTATATTACATTTTTTCATTGAGCTCAATAATAAATTGCATGATATATAGTCTGCTTATATAAAATAGCATTTACCAATTGAAAATAATTGTTAAATTGCAAAATTTAAATATTCTATAACTATTCAATTTTGCGGATAAATTTCATTATAATACCTCTTAACTAATCCTCTTTTTCTAATGAATTTATATTCAGAGTAATAATTGTGAACATTATTGCATTTATTGGAAATACGGCATCAAGGCTTCATCACAATCAGACACAGTTGATGAATCGATTACAGTAGCCACAGTCTTTTTTGGAGTAATTTCATTAATTGGGGCAGCATTTGCACTTGGAGCTGATAATTCATCCTCTAACAACTTTTCACGCAAAAGAAATAGCTGAAATAACAGTTTCAGATAAATACGATTGCGAGACAAATGTTTGCTCCCAAATAGAATATATTAATTATATAAGAAAATATAATATAATTTTAGTTCATTTATTGCTTGAAATAAGGCAAACGATATTTTCTAAACGCTTTAAAAATATCAGTTGCTCTTCAAAAATTGTCTAGCAGGCATTATAAATCAACAGAGTTTATTAGTCTATAGATATTAATGTATACGTGAATTGTATAATAACTTTTGAGCTTATAATCAAAACGTATCTATGGATTAATAATAAAATTATACGACATGTTAATACATAACAGAATTTTGAACAAAGAATTGTGTTTTATTATTCATAAAATATAAAATAAATTAATTATTCAATGTGTGTATGATATTTATAATTACAATGCAATTCTTTGTCTTATTTTTGTTATAAAATTATTTGACTTTAAAATAAATTTTTATCATAATTTCTGTTGAAGTAATCATTTATTGTAAATGTCATTGTATTTAACACTTAAAATTCAATAGTTTGTTTCCATTGAGACAATCGTTACTGAAATAAATGTTAAATATTTTAATGATTAACACATCCTTCGCAACAGTTTTTTTTCATAAATAAATATCAAATACAAAAGGAATTAGACTTAAACAAAGAATAGAAAAATTTCTGCCCATCCCTAACTCCCAAGATCATTGTATTTTATTTGATTGATTAATTAAGTTAACTTTATATAAATTTTGTATAATTTCTCTATCTTGATATAAAATGCAACTAATCCAGGCAATTTTGTGTATTAATGTGATACTGGCAAGCCACGTATGTATGTGTTCAAAGGGGTATCTCTTTGGCTCAGCTGGATCATTCCATGAATACGACCAAGTAATCAAATTTATAAAACATGGAGATTTGATTGAAATACAAAGAGGCGGTTACAAGCATTGGGTCATGTTTGACAAGAGCGACGCCTATGGAAATATATGGTGTTATCACATGACGACCCTTTATGAAGGCAATACCAAAGACAAGATTAAGGGCTCGTTTAATGGCATAGCAATTCTTAAATACGAACCACTTATAGACATACTGTCAGACAATGGGGAGCAGTCATTGTGTCGGGTAAACAATCAAGAATTGAAGGCCCAAGAAGTGCTAAAGACTACAGGCACTCAATTGCCAGATATGGAGAAAATGTTTCTTTATTTGTCTCAAAATAGAGACCATTTGTTTGTATATGACTTAAGGGTTTGTTTTCAATATTATTCTTGTATCTAATGATTGAAAAATATTTTTCTGTTTATTGTTTAGACACATAATTGTGAACATTATTCGATTTATTGGAAGTACGGCATCGGTTCGTCATCTCAAATGGAAAGGTTGTTTCATAAATCACTTCTAAGCGTGCCTTCGCTAGATGAATTGACAATACCTTTATCATACTATGATAATGATCAAGTTTTTCAAAATTTTAAACATGCTGATTTTATTGATATACAAAGTGAAGCATTCGCTCATTGGATCTCATGATCAATGATTATTAAACAGAATGAAACATGTTTTATTGAAACATTTCTATATAACACGACTATAATAATCATGGTTAATTATAAGCAAAATGTTTACAGTTTATTTACAATTAAAAAAATTATTTTCTTTTTATATTCTTAATATAAATGTTTAATAAAATTATTCTTTTTATTTAATGGTCTATAAAAGAAAAACAAATTAAAAAATAATTTAATGAAAATTAAGGCAAAAAAGTGTTTATAATTTTGTGAATTGATATTAAAATTTAATTACAATTCAATTTATGGTTCAAATAATTGCAGAAAAATTGATTGTCTATTGTTTTGAGTTTAGACATAATTCTTGTAAAGTCTTCGCTCTCTTTGTGTAAAGTATAAGGGAATCCCATAAGTCTTGCGAGAAGTTAAAAAGCTATTATTCAAAAACTATAAAAGATAACTTTATTCTGTAAACGGTATGTGAAACATCAATTTCGGGGAATTTTTCTGACATATAAATGACCTTGGTC
>JAQIXR010000402.1:0-29162 GCA_034700825.1 Quadroppia sp. Gr-Ori-00064 | reverse complement strand
CTCTCTCTCTCTCTCTCTCTCTCTCTCTCTCTCTCTCTCCTCCCACTCTCAACCACTTTAAAAATGATCCAGAAGTTGATAAATTAGTTTATTGAACAGAATTTGGTTTGAATTATTCACTGAAACTGAATGTAAATCGTTTTAAGCATCGATCCATTGTTTGACCAATGATTCAATTAATCATTTCATACATTATTTTCATTTAAAAATAGAAAAATTATATCAAAAATTATCTTCGCTTAAGACAAGTGAAGAATAAATTCCTAAAAATTGGGTTATCTATTGAACTAAAATCCTTTGGGAAATAGTTATTAAATTTGTTAATAATTTTACTTTTTATTAGTAAATGAATTATCATTTAATGAGCTTTTCATTCATAACATACTTTTTATTTCATACCAAACCATTCACTGATATTCAGACAATTAGATCTCTATTCGACAATAAATTGCAGTAAATATAAGTTTGACTTAATTTTGACATAAGTTTGAGTCTTGTGTTCAGTTCTTTCAGGGCTTAGACTTAAAAACTAATTTCTTATTCAATATTTTTTTATATTAATCCCTTAAATAGGGTTTTCCACCGACGTTGAGATGTGTCGGATAAAATATAATTAATATTTGAGTTTATATTTGAGTTTGAGATTCCAAGGCTGTGTCCAAAAGCAATACAGTATTGAGATTTGCAGTCATTTTGGACTTTTTTTATGAAAATATCTTCATTTCAATCAAATGATAAATACATACCTTTCCCAACCTTTCCAAACAGTTATACTGTATACCATTTATCAGATAATTTTATTTTTTATCATTTATTTTTAAAAAATCAAATTTTTTGATCACAAGATTCTGTTATTTCTAAACCCATTGAAGACATCAATTTTAATTCAAATTCAAATCATTGCAAAAACATTGGAATTACATAAGAATATAAATTTCAATCCAAAATCACATAATAAATAAGTTTTTGCACAACTTTAACAAATGAGTTGTTTATACAGCAAAATATCGTCTGATTTTAAATCATTTATTCTATAATTGAAAGAATTTTTTTTTGTCTAATTATAGATAAAATATTTTTTCTTAAAATTGTTTAATTATATTTAAGAGTAAAATATTTGAGTTTTGATTTTTAATGATAGCTATCGATCATAACTATAGGTATTGGTTATGTTATATACAGTGAAACCTAATTATAAATGTAATTCAGCCCCTAATACATGCCTCACAGGCAAGCGGTTCCGACACTAGAGATTGGATGCCATTTAGATATTTCCAGATATTCTGATTTCATCGCATCGTTCCAGTGCTGAATGCCTGACACAGTCGTGTTCGGGCCGACCAGCACCTGTCCGATCACCCCATCCTTTGTATAGCTCTTGCCTTGCATTACAAGACATTGAATCCAAATCGTATTGATTTGGGTGTCACTCACGTCGAAAAGGAAAGGCTGATTCCAAACGGGCGATACACTGACGGCCGATTTGGTCTCCTTATAGACGAGGGTTTCGTTGCTTTGCAACAGATTTACGATTACGTAATACTCTATAAATAGATATGAATTGATTATATCATTTGAATTGAATGTCAATTATATTATATAATCGAAAATATCTGTCAGTTATTAATGAAAAGTCATTTTCAATAACTTTAAGCTATAATAGAAATGAATAATAAAATCAAATTTCAATCATTTCTATCCATTTATACCCGGTTTAGTGATTTGAAAGTTGCTATAACTTATAGACTTGTTATATAAGTTTTGAGCCTTTCTTATCACTATTTTAAGTCTTTGATCTTCGGATTGATATTGAATTTGAATGAAAATAAATCCCAATTTTCCAGCCATTAATAGCGGACCCTTTAATGCAAAATGTGTTTCAAATTTTTTATATTTTTAATGATTAAACAATTAATTATAGATTATAGAGAATTATACTCTTTTGCCGGTTCGAGGACAGGCCAACGACAGCTTTTCGGTGCAAATCAGTTCAATATCAGGCTCTAAATCAGGTCTTGAAAGTGGGATCCAAAGGTCGCCCACTAATTGTCGTTTAGATAATTGTTTTCTCTTCACGTAAACACATATTCTTATCGTCAGATTCTGTAAGTCATCGAACAATAGGGACGAGAATGTAAAGTCTTCTTCATATTCAGGGTTTAAAGACTTCTTGATTACATTTGTGTGAAATGAAGAAAGTTTTTCGCTGTAAGACATGTCACAAAAAAGATCAGATATTAAGAGATTTTTGGCATAAATTCTTATAAATATTTAGTTCAATAGTTTTTAGTGTATAAGAAAAAAAAAGTTTTTTTTATGATTTTAATCCCACAAACGATTTAAAGCTTTTTTAAAGTCTTTTTAATTCTTAAAAATAATTCTCATTTTATTATCGGATTTTTTGAAGTTAAAGTTTGAACCAAAAAAATGTTAATCAATTTTTATGTGTTTCTGATTATATTTATTGAAATTTTTTTTCTCCAAAACTTTAAGTGAATTTTAATTGAATACAAACTCAAGAAACAAATAAAAATAAATTGAGTGTCGAATAAAATGTGTGTCTTTTGAGGCGAAATAATGAACTCAATGTTAACTAATGCCTATTCGCAACTATAAACAAGGTAAACTGGCGTTGAACCTGCCTGGGCAAACCATTGACTCTATGCATGGATTGTCTGGTTGTGGACCCTTTAAAGTGCCCGAAAAGTCAATTCATTAACGCATTATTAAGTCATATCAAACACACATTACATGTGTTTTGCGATCAAAAGGCAAAACCCCTTCAGTTTAGCGAATGTATGGCATAAATGATGAGTGGGTTTGTTATACCTGTCGGTAATCAAAGAGATTTTGACATAAGACCAACAATTTTTCCTGAGCTGAAGGGGAAGATTAGACACTCGCTTGATATGCACCTTAAGAATGGATGTTTGACTCGAGTAAACCAGTTTGAAGTCAATGGCTGGCAATTCGTTGTTAATCGCTTCCAATTCAGATATTTCTGTTTCATCCCAACTATTATTTGCTTTCGTAGTCACTGATAACTCGGCCTCACTTCGTGACCAAATACCTGTGCTGTCATTCAGCTCTTGGTCTCCTCTGTGGGAATGCTTTTCGTTGCCATTCAATAGGCCTTGCATTCGATCAGTCATTGTATGATCACTTGTGGTGATTGCGAATCGCTTTTCTCTTTTCATGTCTAATGGACTGGTATTTAGTTTTGGCACATATTTTGTCCAATCGCTCATCAGATGTGACTTCTCTTGAGTCTCATATCTGTTGCACATATTCTTATACTTATATAACCTTATGGTCAAAAACACGACAACTGTGACCAAAACGGCAATAATAACACTTCCAATCGTTATGATTAAATCCATTTTAAGTGCTCACATAAAACCCTTATTTAGGGTCAGAACTCAACCCTTTTTATACAAAAACTCAATCAAAACATTAATTGAATTGTTTTTCATCTAATTTTGATTTATATGAAAAATGATTCAGATTTTGACGAAAATTATTTCGAGAATATGTGTCAAAACAATAGGTTTTGCCTTTTTTGTCAGGAAAGGGATTCGTCTTTATTTCGGAAATTGATTTTTCGACAAATTATTTCTTTATGAATAACTTCAAATGCCATAGACTTTTGCATTAAGTCTATTCGTATAATATATTACATAATAAATTCTTTGCGTTTTAGAGAATATTTGTTTTTATGCTATCATTGAAAACATAAAAGCATTTGAATATTGTTTTCACGATTTCTAAAACAAACAAAGTATTTGTAATGCAATAATCAATCAAAAACTTTCTCATCTAATGAGGAGAGAGAGAGAGAGAGAGAGAGAGAGAGAGAGAGAGAGAGAGAGAGACTGAATGTTCATTTCTCAATCGATTTAATGACTATTGAAATGAATATCTAATTAATTATAATTGTATTTCTCGACTGTTTTTACCAAAAAAATAACTAAAATAAGTCTTAATTGCATTTCATTTGAATTACTGTTAATAATAATATAAACATTTTATATATAAATCTTCATTAAGTTATGAACAAATGTTGTTCTCTTCTCTTATTCTCATTCATAAAATAATGTTTTTCTCTTCATTTATTCATTTTATTAATTAACATATTATTCCTAAATTATGACATTTTTCACATTATTTCTCTTTTAATAATTTAGTTGTTTTTCAATGAATATTAAATTTGAAAAAAAGTGAACAAATATTTTGGAAAAATTAGTTAACTTTAAGTCCAATCAATTTATAAGTTTTATACAGAAATGAATACTATTTCTGAGATTTGGTTTTGGTTTTCATATCCGAACTCATAAAAAAGGTTGAGTTTTGAGAGTTAAAAATCACTGCAAAAGCGACATAAAATAGGAATAAGAGAAGACATACAATAAGAGTCAGTATTAGTATGACTGAAGTGAGGGAAGTATAGGTCGGAGTTTCAATCGAATTACCCCACAATTAATAGCAGGGCCGAACAGAAAAACACATTTACGGTGAAAGGCTTTTTATTAGATTAGGAGTTAGAGCACAGAGAAGGGGAGGAACGATATGACGATGATCACAGGCAGCACCAGCACTGGCAGGCATTACAGTCCTGTCTGACTCGTGCCCGCATTACAAGTGAAACTAAATCTCACAAATAATGATACATTCGGTGACACAATCGCCGCTCCTTTCGATCCAAGGTATCCCAACATAATGCCTGGCCTGTCATTTGGCAGAGTTGGCAGAGCGGTGACGACCGGCCAAAGGGAACAAATTAATTTAACTTTTGTCAGTCCTATCATTCATTCAAAGCTGATCTAATTATATGATTCGCACAACAATTCAAACGCCAAATGCAAGCCATTTTCACCTGAATTGATGGTTGTGTTTATAATTGATTTATTGTCTATTCATTTATTTCTAACTTTTATGTAAAAAAATGAACAAATGTTAGACAAAAACAATTCTCGTTAACTATTTCTCAGTTATTTCTGTTAAACCGAAAGAATACAAACAGCTTGTGATACCTACTGTCCATTTGATTGCATTAAACCTATTCTATGAGCACATACCATAAAGAGCAGATCCGATCGAACTCATAGTAATAGACATGTCTTTGCATTCAAACTCATCCCTTAATTCAAAGACAGTTCGAGTCATTAAACATATATTTATTGATCGTTAAATAAACAAACGATAACTTTGTTAATAATTGCAGTTTTGAGTCCAAATATAATTGCGGGAACTGTATGGCAGGTCTGCTTCGACCCTTCCCTCTTGTATATGAAACAGTGAATGTTTTATAAATGATTTCTCTTTTATTAACTTATATTATATATAATATGTTTGACTTATAGTGAAAACGAATGTTTACTCAAACACATCAATAGTTGATTTGAATATTGTATAAAATCGTGAATCAGATGTTTATTATAGCGAACCGTTTATTCAAATACATAAGAGATAATAAAATATAAGTTATTTTATGATTTGTTTAATTTAATCGACTTTAAGAGCATTCAAATGCATCTCAAATACACTGAGTTTACTGTCAGTGAAAACTTTTCATTGTATTAACAGTTAATATGAAATTTATTTTGTGGTCTCACTCGTTGTCCCTCATAGCACAGGCATATATGCCAGCGTCGACTGGCATTGTCTTTTATGCCTGATTTAGTCTTCAGCCAAGCGTTTAGAATTGCATAAAAAATTCAATGACTATTGAGTTACTGTTGAGAGTATGACATGATTTGCATAATATCTAAATTTCAAACAATATCTTACAGTAGAATAGATTTAGTTTAATATAAACTATTTTATTAAAAATTTTTCATTATTTGGCATTTTTTAGTTGAATTGGAGGATAAGATGCCCGAAGACACAGACCTAACGGCAGAGAAGACAACTTCTAACGAAAGTGAGGCCAAAGAATTTATTAGTCGTTTGTCAAATGAAGAAGAATTAAAACTGAGTGCCAATGAAATGAAAGCTTTGGTCAAAGGAAAGAAGATATCAAATAAAACAAAACGATATCACAAACAAAATGATATGAATTGCAATTCTCATATCAGTGCCAAAAATGTCTGCAATAATACACGAAATGGATATATAAATACAAAGAAAAACACTTTCAATACTCAAACAAATGAATCCAATCTTATAATTAAAGATATAGTCAATGGTCACGAGGGGAACGACACAGACATCGAAGAAGAGCCTAAGAATAAGAACATAAAGATTGAAGAGAATAATGAAACGAAAGGTTTTTAATAATTAAACAATTATTTGAAATTAATACCCCTTTTGTTTCATCTATTTTTAGATTTAATCCCAAATGAGATTAAAGTGGTTTCAAATCAATGCAAATCTGTCGACGGTTTGGACAGACAGACGGAGGAGAACAGAATTGAAGAATATTTGCAACGAAGCGATACTGCGGTCATATTTGCAGAACCGGTAGATAAGGTTCAGACGAAAATAGATTTGAATAAGAAGTGCACGAATGAAACAAATGGACAATCAGTTGAAGACAAACAGTTTGACAGAAATCAGAAGAAAAGTTCGTCCGAACAAAGTATGTATACTTTTGGGTATCTCTAATGTATTGTTATGCCAAACATGACTGTGCCGTTTGACATACACGTGAGACGGGAACCGCTCAATGTGTTGTGTTTTGGTATATTTGAAGTGCTTTGAAGAGGGGCTGAGGAATGAAAGGGGTTTTATTGTTCTAATTCTGTGCTCAGGAAAGCATAAAAGAACTCAGATTTAGAGTACATTCGTTTAGAGTTGAAGAGAAAGTTGGATGAGATTTAAAAGCATAGTCACCGATGTCTGGGTTCGTGAACCGGATATCCATCCGTTGCCTACTTGTACAGTAGTCTAGTAGAGTACTGTATACTGTATGAGCGCCTGCATGAAAGCCACCTTTTCTATGTGTATGGCGTTTTGTATGTTTTAAAAGCAAAAGCATTGAAGCGAACAAAACCATAAACTGAGTAATCAATTGAACGGCTATTGTATCTCATTCTTAGTTATGTTTGCGATTCTTCACTCAAAGATAACTTACTTTTAAATGATTTGCGTTTATTGTATGAAATGTTTCTTTAGTTGTATATGAGATAACTTAATGCAATCCACTATTTATGCCTCAATTCAATGGCATTACTGTTTGTTTGTACGGTTTGTGCCGTATATTGTGATCGCTATCAGAGCCCCATAGAGTGAAAAGGAGAGTGATTCACAGGAAGGTCTTTAATGATTCTCCACAGCGTGAGCGCTGGCAGTAATGTGTTGGCTCTGAATTGGTTGACCCCCACTCAGCCATTTGTGTGAGCCAGTCATGTACTGATGCTCTGATCACTTGTTCGGTTGTATACATATATCCTCTGTATAAACAGGACATCAACGACCAGTGCTACCACTGCTACCAGTGCTATGGTTTTGTTGAATTTAGATGTTATGGCTCTCTCTGTCTCTAATAATATTTTTTCCTTTCAATCATTGATCGTCTCAACAGTGAATCACTTTTTATTGATGACCTCTTATTAACATAATTTCATACCATTTCTGATGACATCTCAGACCTAAACACCCATTGAAGCGAAACAATATTAGAAACTTATTATAGAATTATCACATTTTCAATCATTTGTTTGTCTTATAACCAATGCATTGCTTATTCTCATCCCTATCCCAGTTGTTCTCCATTTCCTTTCTCTATAGCTATTCTCTCTCTTAAGAAGAGCCTAATATATGAGTCGATATTTTGGCGTCAGTTGTAGTCGTAAGCAATGGTTTAATCAGAAACCTGTTGTTGTAGTACTGGTATAATAGATAACACTTGATGCCAGTGCCCAACCATTCTTATGAGGTTATGACTCGATCCTAACATCCATTTCGTACCAAATTTATGCACTGAAAGACTATTACTGTTTCTCCTTTCGAAGCGAATCACAAGAAACACAAAAATGTTTTTTTACTCAATTTTATTGTTAGAGTCGATAAGAGTCAGACGTAAGCGACTGAATGGCGCCAAACCTATGGCCGAAGAGAGCACTGTTAGCTCTTGACATTATAAACAAGTTGAGCCATATTCTTGTAATACTGCATAACTTTGCCATACAATTGAACTCTTATAGAACTACCATTTCTTTGGTAGCGAAGGGAACGGCTATGTAGTGAACGAGTGGACTATTTTTCGCATAAAAGGCAATACATTTGAGATGAGGACAGGAATTAACTCATCGTTAGATGACATGCGATGGCTATTGCGATGGCTATTAGATATCGCAATTCAATGTCTGCAAAACAGGACTTTTTGTTGACTTTTCATTCGCCTTCAAATCATACTGTGCTGACACTGGCATACACTGAACGCCTTATAGCTGGCTTTGAGTAGTACAAGGAATGTAAGGACGTGTCCTTTCAGGGAAAATAATTCTTCAACTATTGTAGGATCAGTTGGTTCTGCAAATATGGTTAAGTCATAGACAAACCAAAGGAGAAGAACAACTATTCTCAGAGAATGGCATTATTTGATACAAACTTCAATTGAGTTTAACTTGCATTCAATTCGACTAATGCACCAAGGTGTGTTATGTGTGTTTAATCAAAGGATCTCAATTTCCACAAATAGCACTCAAACTAAAATGCTTTAACCCCTGGTTTCCCCCCTTTTCATTTGAAAGGTCGAGAACTAAAAACTTTTATATGAGTTCAGAAACGCGTAAATAAAATAGTGTAAAAATTTGTGCAAAAAGTCCTGAATGTGTTGAAAACACGTCTGAAAGTTGGTTCAAATGAATAGATATAACTCTATTTGAATCAAACTTTGAGTTTGTATTTCGTCTTCTCTTCAATACCTCTCATCACTCCTTCTCAACGAACTATAGCTTAATTAAGTTGAAGTAAATTACATTTGCGTTGAGTTTATGTTTAGTTTTACTTTTGGTTTCATCAAAATAATTACTTATAGACTGGACTAAACTCCCAGAGCTGTTCCATTTGCTCAAGTCATGTGTCGTACGATATGATAGACGTCTCGATGGTTAGGTTATGAAGCGTATTAGCACTGGTAGTATATTCTCTATGATATGCTATGCTGTTCAGAGCACAGGACTAAGAGTTATGGCCGACATTAAAGCAAATTTAATTAATGCAGAGAAAGCATAGTTTCTTCTAAAATACTATCATTAAGATTTGCCCAAGGTAATAATTCTTATATACAAGGACTGGTAGGAACACTCGTTATCGCTCGGCACTAATGTGAGCCAAACCTCTCTGTCTATACAGCTATTGATTGTGCAATGTTTGCACTGTTTGTCAGATTAGTTGCTCGTAATTGTGCACTATTTATGTGGTTGAGACCGAAAGGGTACGGTTCCCATACATTACAGGCCATCGTCATAATCATAACTTTATTTATAGATAATGAGTGCCTGAGCTCTGCTTTGTATCAAAGCAAACCCGCGGGCGGTACCTAACCATACCATATATTACAGCCCTTGCAAATCGTAGTGACTTATGAGTCAATGTTTCATAGAATGGCTTACAATGGCTTACAATTGCATACAATGCCATACAATGCCATACAGTGCCATACATTGCCCTACAATGCCATACAAACTCATAATAGACCTGAATAGCGAAAAACACGATTAAAAAAGTTTTAATATCTGCTTAATTAATCTCTACATCCCTGCCTCCCAGGCCTCGTATCTAACATTTTACGCAACATTAAGACATTGCTCGTATGACTACATTAGGGGTATCTCCTCTTTGCTAATCATTGCTACCAATTGTCATATCATCTAATTTTATGTCAAACTCCTATCAAATAAATACTTATTTTCAAATATAAACAAATATTTAGAATCACAACAAAGTTATAGCCATTGGAATAACACTAAAAATAAACTAAACATTATTTTATATTTGTTTTCAATTCAACATTTCATAAATGATTTGAAGATTTCAATAAGAATTGCATTTTTAAAGTTTACAAAAATATTATTGATTTTCATTTTGTTCACTTTTTGTGCATCAAATCCGACCCAAACGACAACATTCTTAACATTGAATTGAATTCATTTACTTTTAAAGTAAAAATTATTTGAAATAATTTAAACAATTAAAAGTTGTGTTGTTTTGCAAGAATAGCATTGACTTTGAAGTCGTTTATTCCATGAGATTTATGACTGTGTTTTAGTCGACGAGTATTTCATTTGTCATATATTATGCAATGCCTGTCCTGTCTGTCCTAAACAGAGAAGAGCGCTGTATATATTGTGTGGAACGAGACAATAGGGATCGGACTAATTAACTGAAGAACACCGGCGGCAGTCATTAATTCTAAACCGGTTAAAATAGCTTTAGTTTAGAGAAGGCATTTGTTTCACAGATAAGTTTCACAATATTTATTGTCACCGAAACTGATTAAACACTGCTCTCAGCTCTCAGTCCTCTCTGTGCTCTCAAATGCAGTTTATGAACACTATTATTACTGAACGACAATAGAGTAGGAGAGAGAGAGCGGGAGAGAGAGAGAGAGAGAGATGGAGAGAGAGAGAGAGAGAGAGAGAGAGAGAGAGAGAGAGAGAGAGAGAGAGAGAGAGAGAGAGAAAATCCGGGTATATATTGACAAAGTTTTGCTCTTCTGCTACAAGTCATTCACGATCTGTTCAATCATTGCCTCAAAAAGTGATTAAATGTTTTAGTTATCATTTATTCATAATTTACTTTAATATCATTTGGAAAATCCTATGAAAAAAAATACTTTAATAAATCATTTCATTGCAAATACATGTCTTAACTTCAATAACATATTTGACTATGAATTCAAATATCTATAAAAATAAATGAATTCAAAAGGATTGAAATGATTGAGAATATTATATTAAATACATATCAATTGATTGAAAATATTATTGATTAATAAGAACTTGAATTCAATGTCAAATAACAAAAGTGTTTTCACTGTTTGTCAGACATAACACAATATAATCAAAATTAATCTAAAATTAGTTTTCAATTTAATGTTTGAATAACTATAAAATGTTTCTTAAAATTACTTTTTATTGCAGTTATGACAAGAATTTTAATAAGTTTTAATGTTTCTAAACATACGATGAAATGATTTTTACAAAACCGAAGCCATTCAAAGGTTATTAAGTTTTCATTATAAATATAATTGAAAACATATTATAAATCATTGAAAAACACATTCAAAGGACAAACACTCACTCAAAACACATTAAACGAAAGAGTTTTTCGTTTTTATTCATTGCGATTGCGATAAAGTTTTATCGGATATTAAAAAATAACATTCAATTCAATTAATTTCATTTCGTTCTTCAAAATTGAAATTTCATTCATTTTTTACTCAAGTATTAATGACTTCTTGAGAATCATTGCATTCAATAATTGTTACAAATATTTGAAATCAAATCTAAATTCACACCAAATATAAGAAACTTTTTATTATTAAAGCAAATGAAAGCAATTTTCAGATGATTTTCATTATTAAATAAGTTGTGTTTCGATAGAAAAAAAACATTTGAAATGATTTGTAAAACATATTTAAATTATGAGTTTTTGTGTTAACATTGAAAATAGGAATCAAACAAAAAATGATTGAATGATTGAATGGTTAATTGAATGCCAATTATTTGTCGACTTTAATGACATTGTAGTTATAAAAGTCGTTTTCGTCGTCGAAGTCAACGATAGGTTTGGTTTGGGTTCTCTTTTTCTGGTTATCGGTTGGGACTTTTGGGTCATTTGGCATGAATTCCACCTGAGATACCAGAGTGGAGGGCATCTGCCAGTGCCGGCCACTCACGCCTCTCATACCACCCAAGAAAAAGCTGGACAAACCCACAGGCAATTTGGTCTTCAATACCTTGTCTTTGTTTTTATTCTTTTTGATGATACTATTGATGGCATTCGTCTGGTCTTTATCTTTGACAATACTGTGCGCTTCGAATGTTGGGAAAGACATCCAATTTGGCTGTCCTTTTGATTCTGCTCTTTTCAGGTAAACCACAACTCTTTTGGGCTGTTGTTTGGCCGGGGAATGGAGTGCCTGATCTGATGACAACTGTTCCCAATAACTTCCTCTTTGAATACCCGAAAGACCGCCGAAAATCCAAGAACTCACTCCATGTGGATATGGATATGGGATCTGACGTTTCAAAACAACTCCCTGTTGTCCATAAGGTTTGGCACCGGGAAGTACTCCATCAGAGCGTGAGGTCGGGTAGACTATGGGCTGGAAGTTTGGCGGCGGTAAGACATATATGGGGTGCAGATCACTGGAGTCGTCGAATGGGATGTCTTTCATCTGTCTTTGTTCTATATAGTGGTCGTCGGCAAACATATTATCAAATTTGTCCGACGAGTCATAAAATGATGGCTGCGTTTGAGTTCTTCTCCGTTGGAAGTGATTTCTTGTCGTAATGGTTGGTATTCTTCTAAGTGTTGGAATCGTATTATATCTCACAATACTTTTGGGAACAGTTTTGGTCCTCCAAAAAGGGACACCAAATGAAGATTTAATGTTCAAAACAATTAATAAATACAAAACACATAAAAATTTCATTTTTTCGATGAATTTATAAACAAATTATGAAATAAAAAGTTTTTTTTCAAGACTTGAAACTCTTGTCTATGTTTTGGTTCGACAAAACATACGATAGTGTTATGAAGTGATCGTTCTTGTGGTGAAAGTTGGATAACGAGTGAAACACTTGTCTTTCGTTCTCTCTTCTCACGCATCTGAAGATGAGGACTCGGATGGGGCACAGGTAGGCATGATCTTGAACTTGGAATGAATAATTAGTTCCTGTTTTTCAGGTTTGCAATGCGTTCAGCACTGATTCCCCTACCAGTGCGAGTGTGAGTGCCTGTGCATTCAGCCCCTGTATGTTGTGGTGCACTGAACTCGAGTGTCCGTTACCTCCGATTATCGAAGAATAAAGAAGAAAACGAAACGAAAGATCGAGTGTTGGAATCAAATACACTAATAGGTCTCATAACTCGACAACAGATCTCATCTTAAACTCATTATCTGACGAAACGGCAAACCATTCACAGATAGGAAGGGCTTAATTGAGTGCCTCTTTTGCCTTCTTTTGTTGGTTTTTCGACCCTTTAATGGAATGTTGGCTTAAAACGAGTTTCGGCTCAAATAAAGGGGTTTTGCTTTCACTTAATTATACTTTTGATGGAACTATTGATGACTGAGTCATGCAATCAAATTGCGAGACCAGTGCCCGAAGACCGAGGAGGGAATGACCACAAAAAGTATGCAAAACACTATGAGATTTCACATTAACATCACATCCAATACACGACTATTGCTTCAGATCTTGATTTATAGTTAATATTTAAAGGAAATAATAATGTATTAAAACTTTTACATAAAGTTATGAAACATTCAATTGATTTAAAGTGAAAAATATTTTTTGCAAAACAAGAGATCAAAAAAAACTTTTTTTTTCTGAAGTAATGCTTCAAATGAAGAGCTTTTATATGTTTTTATCTCTTCAATGGATTTCAAATCAAATGGAGAAAAACCGAAATTTTAAAGTGAAAACAAAAATATTTATCGACCTTCAGGTTTGCGTCACAACACGACTGTCCACAAGACGGTTGCGAAGTCAATACAACTTTCAAACGAGATCTTAATCTCAATTTATGTTCAAATTTTATACATATTTTGTATATATTTTTCGCATTTATTATTCAAAACACAAACTATTGGCGAATGTATTAGACATTTGTCTCACAAAGTCTTGCATTCATTGACGCAAAAAAAACCTTATTTTTGTAAATATTAAGTAAAAAACATTAAAAACAAATTAAATACAAACTAATGGTTAGTATTAATGATAACATTTAAAGACATCTTTGGATGTCATGTAAGAGAATAACAACGAAATAATACTTTAATTACTTTTTTGATTAAAAATTCTTTAAATATAAAGAGGATTAAAACGAGAATAAAATAACTATAACTCAGAAGATGTGGACATGAGATGAGATAACTGAAGTCAGCCATCGTTTATGATATCCGAGGCTTTGAATATATGCCAATCGGTTCGTATGAGTGCTTCCAATATGACCTTCAGTCCAATCTCTGGGAACAAACTCTTCATTTCCTTCAGAATGTTTTCAGACATCTCTTCGAAAGAGTTTCTATCGATTGTGTCATTCATTTCACTTGTCTTCAGCTGTTTGTGACAACTCTTGTCCTCTTCATCGGAATCACTCAAAACTCTTTTATTTTTATTTAAACTAATCGGCGATTCATTTGATCCCATCTTCAGGCCATCCAATTGTGATGAAGTGTCTGACAGTTCAATCACTTCGAACTCTTCTTCGGTTTTGATCTCTATCTTCACTATAGGTTTGATGTCTTCGTTCTGATCCACAAGTAATGGGTTGCTCTTCGGCGGTGTATTGTCTTCATTAACCTCCGATTTAATCTTCACTGCATTTGTTCCACTCATTCTTCGCTATCACAATCCTATTGATTGTCTCAATCGATGGCAACAATTGAGTCAAATGTTTCAAATCTTTGACAACAAATCAATGGAAACGACATTCGAGTCATAAACGAAATGACGTTTATTTTCACTCAATATTTGCCCCCTTTTTTGACCATAAAAACTTTTGACACATTTTGCCACCAATTGATGAAATTGTCCCAAAGGGTAATATTGAGGAGAAATGCAAAGATTTAGATGAAGACAGAGTTGAAGACCTCTTGAGTGAAGAAGATGTTGAAAAGATGGACAAAAATGAGTGACATTTTTAGCGCCTTTTGAATGATTCAAATGTTTAGGACTTTTCATATAAAACGTTACACAAAAATTGAGTTTCAAAACATTGCATGAAATCAGACATTGTTTTCAATCATTTGTTTTCATCTTTTTTATTGATTTTGATTATATTTTATGTTTAATAATGAGTTCAATGATTGAGACAATCGATGGCAGCGATGAAGAGATCTCTATTATCGACTGCAAAGTCACTAAACCGCTGACGAAGACGGAAATGAAGAACCAATTCATAACAGAAGTGTTGGAATCACCGAATATTGTCCGACAAAGGGATCAGATGAGAGCCGAAGACAATCACTCGCCGATTAATGTGCCGAAGAATAGAAACAAAAGACCTTTCGGTGATTCCGACGACGAGAACAGTTGTCACAAACAGACGAAGACTAATGACGAGAACGACGAAATCGGAAGAATGGCTTTCGAAGAGATGTGCGAAAACACTATAAGAGAACTGAAGAGTTTGTTCCCAGAGATAGACATCTGTGAAATACAGGACGCGTTAATCGCATCCGATTGGAGTGTTTTCAACGCTTCCATCAAATTGGGTAATCTTTGCGAGATTGCCGGCGATGACAGCGTCGACACCACTGACACCAATGGCCTCCACAACCCGGCCATCAAAGAAGAGGCGAAGATCTGCACGAATAGTGAAAAGATGAAAAGTTTGGACAATTACAAGAAGTGGAATCCAAACCAAAACAATGTCTCCGAAGACGAAGACATTCCTACTTCCAGTCATTACTTCAATTCCATCAAAAACAACAAAAAAAAGTTTTCAAAGTCTAACAAACGATTCGATGGAGACTTCGATGACGCGAGTGATAGTGATAGCAATGGCGAAGAATATACCAAAAATGACTTCTCCATTGTTTGTGATGATAGCAGTGGTGATAATGACAGCGACTGTGAGACCAATTTAGAGCACAACACAAAGGGCTCGAAAGCCATGTCATTCAAAATTCATGACTTGAAGGCAAAAGTGGTTCAATTCCTCGATAAGTCCAACCCATTTGAGATGCAGACCATTCCTGGTGTGAGCGCTAAGAAGATCAATATCATCATAAATATGCGTCCATTCAGTGATTGGAACGACTTATACGTGAAGATCAACTCAACAAACCTTTCAACTGATATTTTGGACAATTGCTGTCAAGTGTTAAAAGCCCGGGAAGTGGTCAACAGACTCATGAGTTCGTGCGAAGAGATATCTAAAGACCTGACGAACACTGTAGACCAGTTGCGAGCATTAGAACAGCCAAAACTGCTTAACCAAACGATGCATTTATCCCATTATCAGATGATTGGTCTGAATTGGTTGGCCTTGATGTACAAGAAGGGGATTAATTGCATTCTCGCCGATGAGATGGGATTGGGAAAGACTATTCAAGTGATCGCTTTCTTTGCATATCTAAGAGAGAAGAAGAATATCTTTGGTACACATCTAGTGATTGTTCCGTCCTCTACATTAGACAACTGGAGTCGAGAGTTCGAGAACTGGTGTCCAGACATCAAACTCTTGTTATACTACGGCTCTCAAGAAGAAAGGGCTCAAATTCGGGAACAGATCACTCGAAATGAGCTCGAATTCGATGTAATTATAACTACATATAATTTAGCTCAAAGTCCTGGAGATAAGGGTTTGTTCAAAAGGAATACCTTTTGCTATATAGTCTTCGATGAGGCCCACTATCTCAAGAACATGAAGAGTTCGCGATTCGTGGCCTTAATGGCTCTCAAAGTAAATCAACTTTTTTTGAAAATTTTTGATTCATTTTTAATTGAATTGATATTTAGGCCAAACGTCGACTTCTTCTGACTGGAACTCCTCTGCAGAACAATTTAGTAGAACTGATGTCATTATTGATCTTCACAATGCCTCATATGTTCAGAGGAAAGACGGATCAAATCAAGACTTTGTTCACATATAATAACGTTTGTCTTGTTTTTGATTTAGTGATTGAATTGAATTTATGTTTGAATTGTTTGACAGAAAGAATCCGTTCATCGAATCCAATACATAAGCGATCGTATATTACAGGCGAAGAAGATTATGAAACCATTCGTCTTAAGACGTCTTAAGACTGAAGTATGTCTTACATGAGTGAAGACATTGATTCACTGTTTGTTCTTATGTTCAGGTGCTTAAAGAACTGCCGCCAAAGATTGACAATGTCCTCCAGATCTCTATGACTGAGAGCCAAGAACTCAAATACATGGAACTGATAGAGAACTACACGCGAGAAATAAAGTATAAAAAGATTACTTTCGAAGACAGTGAATCGGAGGAGAAGTTCCAGAGAGGGAACGGTATGTTAATGAATCTGCGCAAAGCAGCCAACCATCCACTCCTTCTTCGGCAATATTATGACAAAAACAAATTGAAACAAATGTCTAAATTGATGCTCAATGAAGACACTCATCGGAACAGCAATCCAGACCTCATATTCGAGGACATGGAGGTTATGCATGACTACGAGCTATACTGTCTGTGCGAACGATACCAATCTATTAGGAAATTCAAATTGAGTTCAGAATTGATCTTAGATTCGGGAAAATTCAAGGAATTGGACAGTTTGTTGAGTCGGTTCCAAAGCGAAGGCAAAAGAGTGCTTCTCTTCAGTCAGTTCACAATGATGTTGGACATCATCGAAGAGTACATGAGATTAAGACTCTATAAGTACTTAAGACTCGACGGACAGACAAAAGTTGTCGACAGAATAGATCTCATCGACAGATATAACAACAATTCCGATCTGTTTGTGTTTCTGTTGTCTACCCGGGCGGGAGGGCTGGGCATCAACTTGACGGCTGCATCGGTTGTCATCATTCACGACATCGATTTCAATCCATACAATGACAAACAGGCGGAGGACAGGTGTCATCGCATCGGCCAAACGCAGGAAGTGGTGGTCTATAGGCTCATAAGTGAGGGCAGTATCGAAGAGGGAATGTTGAGGATTGCAGACGAAAAGCTCAGACTCGGCCGAGACATATCGGCCCCCAATCAGGGTTTGCATACATTCTGTTCTCATATTTATTGTAATATTTGATTGTTATATAATTTACAGCAAATGATGAAAAAGAGGATCAAATCGAGAAGTCAGACGTGAAGACACTTCTTAGGGCTGCACTGAAACTATAGGTGCGATCAATGTCTTCAAAGGAGTATTATTTGAAACATTTATATTATTTTAAATACAATACAATTATTAATAAACAAAAGGAATGACTTTTAAACAATTGTATCGAAAAGTGAATCAAATTTTTAGTAATTGAAAGCTCTTTAATATTTTGAGAAAACGTTTCATTCGTTTGAATTTATGGCAAAAACTCCAAAACGTATTGTTTGACAGACGGCGGAAGCGATAGTTTGTTGATATTTGGCGCCAATTGTCTTCTCATTGACAGATATATCGTATTTCTGGCCATACTTTTGAGTGAACGCGGATTCGATACAAGAGTTCTCAACATTGAAGTCAACGGGTCTGAAGTGGAACGCATGGAACCGACCAGTAGTTCCCGATTGATTTGCTGAAGACAAGAGTAAAGGGGTTTGTGAGACATCGCCCGATAGTAGAGAAGAATCAGTTTCATGAAGTGCTGCTCATTAGAGCACTCGTCAATCAGTTGTTCCCCTTTTCGGATCAGGTAATGGATGTAATAGAAGATGACCTTCGATTGAGACAACAATTGTGGACATTTAGTGGACATTTAGGAGACATTTAGTGGACATTAGAGACACAATCAATGGTTTAATTACATGATCTGAAGACTTCTTGAGGAAGACAGAGCTCTGGGACTGACAGATAGTGGGTTCTGTAGAGCACTTGACGTCAGGGTTTGCACCGAATTTCATGAGAGTGAGTGAGAGGTCGTATACATAGTCGAGATCTGAAGGCATTCTTGCGTTTTGGACCAAATCCAACAGCGCTAATAAGATGTGTTGATTCCTCTGAGAGAAGTTGACGTTTGGGTCGAGTTTGTGCTGTAATAAAACGGTCAGCACTTGGCGTATGAAAGCAAAGGCCGCGGGTTTGTCACAGTTGGTTAGAGTCATGTATTCACTGGCACTGAACACAAGGACGTGAAGAGGGGTAACAGTGTTTCTATTGGAAGAACAGTTAGGGTTTGCCCCGTATTTGCACAAAATTCGGACACAATTAAAATACGAGACTTTCTTCGAATGACTCAAAAGATGTAATAAACCCTTATTTAGCAATGGTGTGAAACATAGTATCAATGGCACAGAACCATCCCTTCCCACACAGTTGGCATCGGCTCCGTATTGTAATAACATATACAACAACTCGAACCGAAAGTCCCAATCCTTGACATGTCTTAAGACACAGCACAGGACACTATTGCCCTTCCTATTGATGCTTTGAATGACCCCCTGTTGTAATATAAACCTTAAAACTAAAGAATATTTCGAACAAATCATTAGTGAGATGTAGGAGAAGGACAGTCATATACATACTGTGCAACATATCCCAAGTGGACCACCGAATGATAGGTTCGGCTCCATTTTGAGGGCTGTTATATTTGGATTCTTCGAGAGAGTATCGGGCGATGAGTGCGTGCAAAGGGGTGTTACCAAAACTGTCGGCTTCATTGACCAGTTGTTTGCACCCGTGTTCGAACAGGAGGTTAAGTGTCGCCAAAGTGTCATTCGATGACTTCTTTCCCAACAATAGCAATACGTGAAGAACTGTCAGCTGTTGTGTTGACGTCCGTTGTGTCAGATCTGCGTTACACTAATCCATGGCAAAGACAAACACATGGAATGAATGACAGAAGCAATGAATGATTCAATGATTCAATACTTGTATCAGTAATTCAAGGAAACGGATGTGTTGTAGGACTGCCTGATGTATGGGATAGTATTCGTCATACAATTGGTTTATTTCATCAGGTCTTTCAGAGATGAGATAATTGACGCAATTCCAGGCGCCCCTCTCGAAGGCCGAGTGCAACAACGGCTTCTTCTGGCACTGCCAGGGAAGCCAATTGTCTTCACTCCTGGCCATAACGTACTCCAGAATCGACGCCTGGTCTCCATCGATGGCATAATAGTCGGCCGATTGCAGCCTATCGTTAGATAAGTTGTGTTGAGTCTGACTGTTCCACAACAGCCCTGACCGACGGCCGAGTTCACAGTTCTGTGAGTGAGGGCCGGGATAACACATCCGGGCCTCACAGTCAACGCGAGCCCCATATTTGACCAGAAGCTCAACGATCTCAAGAGGGCCGTTGAGGGTGGCTATGTGTAGGGGTAGACTACATGTGCCCCGATTGCAGTCACACCCGTAGCTCAACAACCATTTGGTCAACTCTACGCTCTTGAGACTCACTGCCCGCTGAAGAATGTTATATCCGTTGCAGTCGTTCACTAATAACAGGTTTTCCCCCTTTGAATGAATTGAATGGCATTTCAGTCAATGATGTCTTGTCTGACAATAAGTGAGACAAACCTTTGGTATTAGTGAGAGATATGTGGAGTGAATGTATGTCCAGAGGATATGATTGGCGTCTTTGGAGTAGTTGTTGTTGAGTTCGCACAGAAGTGAAGACACGATCTGTTTGGTTGTCTCTGATATAGATCCGGTTGGATAGGAGTTAAACAAATGACTGATTGTTTTGATGTTTGAATTGTTGCCAAACATATGACTTATGAGTGAACCCATCGCTCAGGTCTTCAGCTCAAGACTGTTGAACATTTGTTTTGCTTTTTGTATTTAATGGTCAAATAAATGCAAAACAAATCCGAGACATACTTTGAGTCCGTCGTCTCAAAGCAGTGAAGACATACGACATATGATATCAACTGTTGTTTACATTCATTTGTGTTAAGCATTCAATGATTGAATGTTTTCATGACTTTTGACATTTAAAAGCAATCAATGTTAAGGTATGTCATAATGAGATCACCCTTTCCTCAGTCCATACCATTTTCTCAACAGTTTGCTAAAAGTTTTCATTTTTTTTCTTTTTTTACGCATAAAATGCTTTAAAATATATTTTTATTTACTTTTTATCAAATATTTAGCATTTATTTTAAATAACACTTTTTGTTAACTTTTATCTCAAACTTGTTATCATCGATGCCTTCAATGGGTTTCAGTGTCTAAAGCATTACAGTCTATAGACATCACAACGCATTCACTGACCTCTGGTGGCATTCGCTGACCACTAAAGTATAAAATATAATTTCAAATCTTATTCACAATAATTGTTACGCTTTTGACTCAACTCTCAATGGTTTGCAAAACACGTTATTCACAGTCAATGAGCGACTGATACATAATAAAGGCCTCAACGCTTGTCATAACATAACAGTGTTTGTGGACGCAATGAACGGATGGCAACCAATGCCGACGTGTATTACAAGACATTACAATCAAAAACACGTCAATAGGTATTGAAAGAGTGTTTGGCTTTTGATTGAAAACAATTGAAATCAATTGCAAAGAAATCACAAAAATCTCTTCAAAATGATTGTAAAGAGCAATGAATTCATGCATTCATTGTATGTAATGATTGTTATAATCATGTCTTCAGCGAAAGGACTGAACGCATACTTCCTGGTGATTGACGCACACGCGGAGGAATGCTTCTTCGATAAGGTGGGCACCGGTACCAAACTGGGCCTCACCTTCGAGGTGGTCGAAGGGGGCTTTCTCGACATCGACGTCAAGATCACCGGTAGGTTTGGACCACCGATTGGTGGCTCCATTGCTAGCATTGATGTCTTGTTCGCCCAAAAGGTCCCGACAACAAAGTGATCCATTCCGAGGAGAGGGCATCGAGTGGTAAATACACGTTCGCCGCCCATATGGACGGCAACTATCAGTACTGCTTCGGGAATAAGATGTCGACAATGACTCCAAAAGTGGTGATGTTCTCTATGGACATCGGAGACACTCCCAAGACTGAGGATGAGCTCAAGTCTGCAGATGCGAACCACAATAAGTTGGAGGAACAGATCAAAGAACTGTCGGGTGCTCTCACGTCCGTAAAGCACGAACAGGAGTATATGGCGGTCAGGGATCGCATCCATCGCTCCATCAATGAGAGCACAAACTCCAGAGTCGTTTTGTGGGCCTTCTTCGAGGCATTAGTGTTGGTGGCCATGACTTTAGGTCAGGTCTACTATTTGAAGAGATTCTTCGAAGTCCGTCGAGTTGTTTAGTGTCTGTTTGTGTCATTGTTTTCATTATTTAAGACCTAATGAATTGATTTGTAATTATTTTATAGAGTTTTCAATAATTATCACAAATTTTGTAAATATTTTGAAATCAATTAAAAGTTTTTTCTTAAAAACAAAGTATTTCTCATATTTGGTGTCAAACCATTCAACTGATCCGTGACATCAAAACAACAATTGTTTTCAAATCGTTTTATTAATTCAATCAAAAATAATTTTATTCTCAAAACTGATGGTAAATCTGTTCCAAAATTGAAGACAATTTACTTATCGTTATTCAAACACCGATTGAACGACGGCTGAAGAACAGGAGGAATGACTTCATTATCTTTAATTCATTTCTCTTTCTTCTCAACTCTTATCCAAATTTCTTCTTCACTTTTAGAATAGATTTTGTATTCAATTCTTGGACTCAAATCCGAATCAATTGCTTTGATTTCAAAGTTTTTGATGATTTCAATTACAATGTCTTTTAGTATAGACTTCGAGTAATTAATTGCAGGACAGCATCGCTTGGAACCTCTTGAGCCAAAGGCCAGGGAAGGGCTGTCCTCTAATGACTCGAAATGTCTTTTGAATAAATCAAACGGCGATTCAGACGAGGAATGCATGAAATGGTCAGAACTAAGACTGCATATAATAGGCGTTCCCTTCGGAACCAAATGGCCGCCCAATTGGTTGTCGACGTCGAGGTTGACCCGAGATGTCCATTGAATGACATTCGCTGAACTGATGGCGGATTCGATGAATCTGTCGATTAAATCGCTTTCGATTTTAAACCGAATTTTTTCATTAATTTCTTTTTGAAGTTCTGTTTCTGACGACAAGTAAAACAAAGTCCACATCAGAGCCGAAGACATGGAGTAATACATAAACACATAAGTCATCGATTCGTCAGACAATTGTTGTTCACTAATAGATGAATCGTTCAGAAGATGACTCAAAAGACCTTCTTTTGAGCCATTGGTTCTCATGTCTTCGACGGCTTTTCGCAACAATTGTCTGCATTTGTCCACCGATTGCTCAAATTTTTCATTCCTTACGCTCTCAACTGATGGCAAATCTCCAGAAACTCTGGCCTCGAGTTCAGTGAAACAGTTCTCAAAATTTCTGCTAAAATCGATTAAATCTGTCGAAGACTTTCTGAAATAATTGCCAAAACCAGTGATAAGACTAAGTCTTAATGTGAATGCTTTCATATAATGGCCGAGAGATATGTTTTGACCACTAAGTGTTGACCACTTTTGGATGAGCTCTGAAATGAGTCCATCGATGACTTTCCTCTGACTGTCGACAGACTTCTTGTCGAACATTTGTGTCCAAAGACTTCTTTGTTTTCGTGATTCATGTTTTTGTGTCATTAAAATACTTTTTTTGCCCACAAATGCCTCAAACACTTCAATCACTTCTTTAGGCTTTTCTGTCATATAATCCAATTCTTTGATGAGTTCTTCGGAGCGAATGCTGACGGCAAGGGTTGGCCCGAAGATCCAAAACGAAGCAATTGATCCAAACTTGTGGTGCAATTGAATGAGAAAGTGATGAAAACTCTCGGCTCTTATGATGTCTGCAATATTGCCTTCTTCGGGATGACTCGGATCTAATCCATTGATTGTGGTCTGTCTTCGAGAGCCGGGATATAAGTAAATGACAACCGCTATCAACACGACAGCGAAAGTGACGGCAAATATGACGAAATCCAACATTTCTTTCGACCAAACCTTTCGTTAAAACATATTTTGTTTGTAAACAAACGACAAGTTTTTCACTAAAGGTTTCGATCGACAGATGACTCACTTTGTCATCGATTCCTACATTCAATGCATTGTTAATCAAATTATTATAACTTTTTATTGAATTAAATATGAGATTAAAATCATTGAAAAATGTCTTAATTGTTGAGCAAATGAATGGCAAGACTTTCACAATCGTCTAAATCTAATGAATGTTTAACTTTTTGTCTTTTGTTTTGTTTATAAACTTTTTTTGAATTACTTTTTGAAACATTTTTCTCATTTGTCTTAAAAGTTATCTCTTTTTCATCGGAATATTCATCACTTTCTGCATATCTTTCCTCATGTTCTTCACCATTAGAACTGTTGTCATTGTCGTTGTCTTCGTCCGATTGGTGGCCATATAGGATGTCTGGATCGGGCAAAGAGTTGATCAACTCATTGGTCACATCATAGTTATCTTCATCCGAGTCTTGTGTCTTCAGTTTTGCGGAACGGCTTGACTTTTGTTTATCTTTTCGTTTCATTTCTTTTAATTTAAGTCTTTTTTCCTTATGTTTTGTTTTCACTAAATTCTTATACAGTTTTTTATCGATAATGTCTTCGTCTTTCATAATCTCTTTCGAGATTTCGATATCAATGCCACTAATATTCTTGTCGTCCAATTGTCTCGCTTTGTCTGACACCTGACGGGTTGGCACTTCCTGGTCTACCTGTCCCTCATCGTTGAAAACAACCCTAACGTTGGGCTTAAACTTCTTTTTGAGTAACTTCTTCGCGACGGCGGCTTTAGTCAGAGCTTTCTTCTCCTTAGGCTTGACTACAGTCCTCTTGTCATCGAGTTCTTCATCCAAATCAAATCTCCAGACCTTTTTCACCGACAAAATGTCTTCGTCGCTCTCGTTGTCATTGTTGTCAAAGTCATTAAAACTCAATTCAATGTTATTTTTAGTTTCGTTTTTGTCGACTCTTTCGGAATGTTCCGCTTTTATGGTCTTTTCGAAGAACCGAAGCCTTGGAGTAACGGCTAATCCGAGAGATTTGGCGAATTCATCAGAATTTAGATTTTTGACATCAAATACAGTCTTGTCTTTCATAAAGAAGACACTTTTGAAGTACGATTTGAAGGCTCTCTGAGCGCGCTCTTTCAGACTTGAATCCCTGGCCAACAACGCCTCCGCCTTTCGCTGAATTGAATGCATTTTCTTTGGATTCACTTCTATTTTAGTGATCGGAATCTTCTTATTATTCAACTGTTCGGCCATTGATTGCTCTTCGGATGGAAGTAACACCAGAAGCGATTCGCCGCCCCTTTCATATCGTGCTGTCCTCCCGACGCGATGGATGTAAGTGTTGACATCTTCGGGACAGTCCAACTGCAGGACCCAATTCACTGATGGAAAGTCTAAACCTCTCGAAGCGATATCTGTGGCGAAGAGAACGGCGTTTTGTTTGCGGCAAAACTCGTCGTAAACAGACATTCGCTTCAACTGATGAAGAGTTCCATAAAGTGATAAAACAGTGATTCCAGGTCTCATTCGGCAGAAGAGGTCATTGCAATACTTGACTTCTTTGCAGTTCGACATAAACACTAAAATCTTTTGTTTGGTATGACTTCTGATGAAAGACCACAACATATTGAGCTTATCCTCCAATTGGCAGACAATGTAACTCTGAATGAGAGCGTCGGGCGTCGAGTGCTTCTCGTTCTCGTGGACCCACACATATACCGGGTCTTTAAGGCTAAGTCGGGCCAAGTCTTTGACTGACTTTGTTTGAGTGGCAGAGAATAGAAGTGTTTGTCTATTTTTGGGCAAATTATCAATGATTGCATTCATTGTTTCCGCGAAACCCATATCAAGACATCTGTCGGCTTCGTCTAAGACCAGGACCTTTAGGTTATCACAACTGAAGAGCGGATTCTCATCCATATGTTGAAGAATACGACCCGGAGTACATATAATGATATTACACTTGTCTAACCGTTTTGTCTCAAACTTGAGATCTTTACCACCGATGACGAGACCGGCGGAAAAGTCATGATTTATGCCTACTTTACGCAACACTTCGAAGATCTGATACGAGAGCTCACGAGTGGGTGTTATGACCAGAGCTCCGATACCATCCATTTGTGTCCATTTGTTACAGTAAAGCACTTCCAGTATTGGTATTAAAAATGCCAGTGTTTTGCCGGAACCGGTCTTCGCGGCGCCCAATATGTCTTTGCCATTGAGTGCCGGAACCAATGACTGCTTCTGGATGTCTGTCGGAACAGTAAAGCCATTGTGAATGAGTCCGTTCCGAGTCTTGTCCGACAGTGGAATCGCTTCATATGAACCAAATTGTGTCCAATCGTATGACTTATAGGCAGACAATAACTCTTGGATTTTATTGTCTTCGACAACAGATTTGTTCACTTTTCTCGGTTTGTCTTCATTTGACTTTTGATTGCTTTTGATATTCATTGAAATGAGTGTTAAATTCAAATCACATTTGAATTGACATCAGATTTAAAGATCAAAACAAAAACACGTTTTTATGTGAAATGAGTTTCAATCAAATGTTCAAAAATTACGTCAAAAGACTTGAGAAAAAAGTTTTGAAATCAAATTCAAATATAAATTCAAATAAAATTAGATTTAATTTAATTTTATTAATAAAATGAAATATTTGTGAAAAAAGGTTAATAATAATCATTGATATTATTCAATCGTTAATAAAAATACTGAAAACTAATAACAAATAACTTGAAAATTGAAATCAAAATCAATTTCATTGAAATTCATTACTTTAAACACGTTTTGAATCATCTTTAATGACATTACTGTCGAAGCGAATGATTTTGCGGTTTAACTGATTTCTGAGCATTAACTGTAACACAACACAACATACCTGTCCTGTGCGCCAGCCATGCAAAAAATACTCCAATTTTGGTGATTAATGTCAATGAAGTGAATGTGAAAACTATTCAAACAATTATTGTTTAAGTTTTAATACATTCATTGAAAGACTTTTTCTGTAAAACGAAACTTAATTTCAGGGAATGTCAACTCAAACGAAGTGTTGGACAAAGTATAGTAAAGACAACTTTTGTTAAAGAGTATTTGAAGTAAGAATTCAATGAATGGTTTGAATGAATGAAAAGTAAAACAAATTCAAAAAAATAGAGAATTTTATTCTAAGAAATGAATGAGAATTTTGAGGAAAAGAATGACAAGAATTTTGATTGTTTTTTGGTCTAAAGGGTAGAGCGTTCGCAATGAACCACTTGTTCGTCAACAGTACGGTATGTGTTATGTCGAGCGTTCACAAAGAACTACTTGTTATGGACATCAGTATCGGTATTGAGGACTGGAGGCTAAGGGTCTTTGGATGTACTATTCCTGCCATTCGAGGTCTTACGGATGGACTATGGAATGGGATGAACGTCTTCGCCAGGACTCTCTTCAACTGATCCCTGCCATTGAGGCCTTACGGGACTCCTGCCTGTGAGGCCTTACGGATATACTGAGTCCCATACGAAGGGTTCGACGAAACAGTTGGTGCCATACCTTTGGGATATCTGTGCCAATGCTATACTATAGGGAAGGAAGTAAAGGTCACACACGAGTGACATCTCGGAGCCCTATACAGGTGCTCAACGAGGACATGTCGGAGCCCTATACAGGTGCTCAACGAGGACATGTCGGAGCCCTATACAGGTGCTCAACGAGGACATATCGGAGCCCTATACAGGTGCTCAACGAGGTCAACCCCGGCGCTCTCCCTTTAATCCAAACCCTGTTCCCATCTTTTCCTCCATTCGCACCCAACTGTCTCGTTGTCCCCATTCCACATCTTCACATACATCCAGTCCTTTCGCTGTTCCAGTCCTACTGTTCTTGTCTTCGCTCTAACTCTTCCCTTCCCACTCGGGGTCCTTCTGATGTTGAAGTCTCAAAGGAGTGGATCTCTTACTCTTCATCAGAGACTTTGACTGTAGTGTTGTCTTCCTCTCTATCTGCGGTGAAGGTGGCCGAGATAGAGGACTGGGAGGTGCCTGTTCTAATGGTCGGGCAGATTGTTGTGTCACCGACGGCACCATCACATCCCTGTTCTTATGATGTGTTCCCAACACTACTTTCATCAACTCTACCTCATCTGTGGTCAGAGGAGTCGTCTCACTGATGATCATTGGTATCAGTAGTTCTTCAATGGGTGTCAAATACGACACTCCATTCCTGCCAGTCATGCATTGGTCGAATAGTATGAGATCTTCTGGGGTTTGGTTCGTCGGAAAGGGTTCCCCCCTTTTGTTCTTTTCAAACGAACTCAACACCACTTCCAGGCATGTGATCTCCCCTTCGATGAGAGGCGCAGTCGTATCAAACAATGCCTTCTCCAGTGGTGAGAAATCCGACCATAACTGACGGTTTGGCATACATTTAGAAGCCATACCAACTGAAGAGTACTGAAGAGGATGTTGTTGTGATAGTGGCCGGGCAGTTGTTGGTGCCACTGGCGGAACCACTTCCACTGCACTGTCTCTATAGTGCATATCCAACTCCACTTTCATTAGCCCCACTTCATCGGTGGTCAGTGAAGTCCGGGCACTGATCATCATTGGGATCAGTATTCTCTCAATGGGTGTCAACTTCGACACACCATTGCTTTCGGCTCTATATCTGTCGCATAGCTCCAGAACTTCTGGCGAGCGGTTCGTCCGAAAGGGTGAGCCCTTTGTGTTTGTGTTATGCAAACCCATCACCTCTTCCAGAACCGTCACTTCCCCTCTAGTTAGGGGTCCATTCCTTGGCCACAATGCCTTTTCCAGGGGGGAGAAGTCTTTCCATAATGACAGATGTGGTATAGAGTCCGAGGGCTTATCTTCTGATGACATCGAATCTCCTCTTTCAAAGGATTCCATTGTTTTCGACTTGAATTGATGATAAAAGAAGTCTTGGTTTGGGATCAGTTGTAAATGACTTTTTTTGCGATTGATTTGAGAAAATATTTGAAAGCTTTTGAAATTTTTAAAAAAATATTTTTATTTATTGTTTAAAAATTTATTTAATTTTTTCAAAAACTTTTCATTTGATTATTGTCGACGCCGTCGGTATGAGTGCAGCACATGAGGTGACGGTCGGACATCTCTGTGGCCTAAGAGTGATGGGCTTTACGTTAGTTACCACAAAATAGGGCCAAAGATATCGAAACAGTGATCAAAAGTCAAACAAAAAACTTATAGTCATTTGAATTGAATATAATTTTGAAGTTTTTTAATAAAGAAAACAAAAATTCGTTTAAAAAACAGAAAATCATTTTTGAAATGAAATAACATTTGAAATCAATTCTCATTTTCGACTCGACTTGTGGTCGATGTCTGCCTTTGAGGCA
>JAQIXR010000401.1:0-29197 GCA_034700825.1 Quadroppia sp. Gr-Ori-00064 | reverse complement strand
GGCTCGCGGAGACACAGATGAACTCCAGAACGGAATTCCAAATATCTTGTATTGAACGCCGTGTGGATCAAATGTCTCCGAACATCGAGTGTTTATAACAGTTCCACCTTTTTGTAAAAATAGTAAAATTTATGTCAAATATTAAAAGCAAAGAACTCTTTCATTACCGGCCGGTTCGAGAGCAAAGTCCGGTTGACCCGTCTTATCGGCGTCATATATGGCCAGCGCCTGACTTATCAAAGATTTCACTTCTTCTACAGATATATCCGAAGACATTTCGTCCCTCTTTTTAACCATTTTTTGTTCAAATCTTTCTATTGTTGTTATCAGTCTTTGTTCAAAATTTTCTTTGAAGACATCATTTGTTTTACTTAATTCCAAATTAATAAATGCCTTCAATTCTTGAGCCACTTCTTGAGGAGTCATCGATTGTCTGCTATTTTGGTTATTGGACATCATTTGTGACATGAAAGCAGACAAACGCATATCAATCAGTGCTAACATAGAGTCGGTTTCGTTTTTGCAACACTTCTTCACAATATTATTGACAATGTCTTCAATTTTGTCCATTTTATTATCCAAACCCAATATCTTTTCCCCCCTTTCGTTGTCATTATGTTTCACTCCATCCAATCGCTTATCCATCGATGTCTTAAGCAGTTCTGTTTCGGATTTAATGGCTTTCATTTCATTAATCAATCTCTCGATTGCATACTTCGATGGCATATCACTCGTGAGTTCATCCAAAGAACTCCTATTGAAAGGACTAGACATGTGGTGACTGAAGGCATACATCAAAGGCCCCAAAAATAATAATAATGTGAAGAACATCCATGTCTTCGGACATCGATCTCTGACTTCTTTGACACTATTTGGTGTCACAGAATCGATGAGTTTTGAAGTGCTATTAATAGTAGTTCTGAATATATTCGTCACTCTTCTGATGACAGTTATCTCTTCGTCAACGTCTTCATCGGAATCACAACTATTGTTGTCATTCAAATGATAGCCATTTTGTCGATAGTTATGAAGTCTTTCGTAATTAAGTCTATTATTCTTGAGATAATTGTCGTCGTCTTCAGAAAACTCTTTAGAAATTTAAAAATCAAAAATTGAAATAAAAACTCAAATCAAATTCAAACCTATTTCTGGTTCGAGTCCTTGGCCTGAATTGGGTATCAAAACACCCGATGGTTTTGGAGTCCTTTTCCTCTTCTTCTTATGTATTTCACATCCGGCCTCTGAAGACATGAAGACATAAAATGAGATCAAATCAAATCATCCAAAACTACATCCATTACCACATTGTTCGCCCCCAAGACATTGACTCCGTCTAAACATTATTAATAATACTTTTAGTATAAAAAATAATTTTAATTTCAAAACATTTAATAAAATAACACTTTTTTGATGTAAAAAAATAATAAATAATTTGTTTTTGATTTGAATTGCATTAAAAAAATTATAATCAATTGAATGACAGCAAAAACAACGAATTTATCATTCATTCATTTCAACGATATTTACATTATTTCGAAAATAACTCAATTTTTGTATTTATTTACATAAACAACGTCTTTGTCTTCAATGTTAGTGAAGTTAATTTATAAACATTTTGATAACTTAATTATAAACTTATATCATATTTAAGCATTTAATCAACTTCATAGAATTCATTAATATTACATGACCTTGGTCAAGAAACACCTTGGTCAGTTGTTCAATCGATGTTCACAATCAAAGGTTTTTTAATATAGACTTTATGTGACTTCATATTCAAGACATCATTTATGTGTGACTCAAAGTGTAATCACGTGTTGAGCGAGTCTTTACATCCCTTTCCGATTAGAGACTCAACACAAGTGTTTGTATTTAATTGTCCACCAATTGATTCCGAGTCAACTAATGGCGTAAGTGTTGATAATGACATAAAGTGTGCAAACGATTGAATTGTGTTGTGATTGCAGGACAACAACTAAAGAGTCGGTGCCGTCGGTGCAGGTGTTTGGCCGCAAGAAGACGGCGACAGCCGTTGCCTACTGTAAGAGAGGGAATGGTCTGATCAAAGTGAACGGTCGGCCCCTCGACAACATTGAACCACAAGTCCTTAAGTTTAAACTTCTCGAACCCATTCTTCTGTTAGGACAGGAAAGGTATGTCGGCTTTGATTACATCCTTTGCCACCAATTGTCACATAATGTGATTCTAATGAACAGATTCTCTGGAGTTGACATTCGGGTGCGAGTGAGAGGGGGAGGACATGTGGCACAGATATATGCCATACGACAGGCCATATCGAAAGCACTGGTGGCTTACTATCAGAAATACATTGACGAGGCGTCGAAGAAGGAGATCAAAGACATTCTTATTCAATACGATCGAACTCTTCTGGTATCAGATCCACGTCGTTGTGAGCCCAAGAAGTTCGGAGGGCCGGGCGCTCGGGCCAGGTATCAAAAGTCGTATCGATAAAGGCTTTGAATTTGCATTGATTTCGATATTTGTAATGAATTGCAAAACATATTAAAAAACTCTTTAATTCTGATTCAAAGACTTCTTTGTTTTACCGAATGATTCATTACTTAAAGTATTGTCAAAATCGGATCAAAACTAATGAAAATGTGATTTGAATTTCAATTGATTTGAATTTGTTTGCAAAAAGTGTTGAGCGATTGAAACGAGTATTTGTTTAGAGTTTTGTTACCTTTTGGTTGGCGTTGGTGTGAGTCGACCGAACTCGAGTCCAGGCCCTGCACTACACCGGAAACGACAAGAACTTCTTAGTATGAGATGAATAGGTGAGGCACAGGTATGATGACTTTGGGCGCAGTCATCATATGTTGGGTCGTAAGTGTCGAAGGTTTGCATAGTTTTGGTTCAACTCTACATATAATACAACGGTTTGTATAACTCTTTACAAATATTTTCATCAAAAAAACTACGAATGAATTGAATGCGAATTATGTCAATAAGTGGCGAATAAGGCATAGGAGGCAGAGATCACACCAACGCAACAGTACTACCAGTGCTCTAAAACTTGATTCATATATAATAGTAAAAATTGAGAAATTATTTTCACATCAATTGAATTGAATGCAAATTCTTAGACAATAGTACTGTTGATGTGTTTGACACGACTTCTCATTAGCACATAATCTCTTAATTATCTAATATTTGATAAACATTTCAATTCATGTATTCATAGAGTGTTGAGAATATGAGTCATTGTATTGAAAAGTAATCAATGAATGAATGCATTGAATGCATGAATACTCTTTGAGGACCGCATCTATCAGTTCCCATCCCATGGATAGGCCTATTAGGCTGTGCCTCACCTTTAATGAGATGTTAAGGCGTTGTTTAGGTAACTGTTTGGCGATACCATTGCCAGTGAGGGCTCACTCAAAGTGATTCAATACTTTGATCCAAGCGTTTATTGTCTGAATCAACGATTACTTGACATTAAAATCAAACAAAACATAACTTTTTCTCTAATAATGTTTTGCTTGAAATTCACTTCACTTTCAAACCATACTTTCCATTCGTTCACATTTACCATCCACTCAAACGACTGTCCCATGAATGGGACATCCCTTAGACAAGACTGAGGCCATTAATTGAACAATTGATCCATTGTTAGTCTAAGGGTTTATGACTTCAGGGTTACTATGGATAAGGTTTTCAGCAAAACATAAGTCAATGAAAAATAGTTTGAATTCAATGAAATAAATTCTTTGAAATGTTTTAGATATCAATCAGTCATACAATTGACTAAATTATGGCTATATTTGAGTAAATCATAATTTAGTTCAAATGAATTGAATTGAAATCAGGGGCTAATTGTCTAAAGTAATGTCATGTCATTTGTGAGCATTTAATGCAATGTAAACATCTTTTCGTCAAAACATTCAATCATTTTTTGATTCATTTTTAAACAAAACTTTTATCTGATTTTTAATTAAGTTTTATTTATATAAAAAGTGTTGATTTGAATGATTTGAAACTCTTTTGTTTTATTCAAACGATTCCAATATCTGTAAACAATGTCAAAGACAGGCAACGATTGGAACCATTTGTTCACTTATGACACTTTGGTTCACGCAATGTCTGGATCTGTTGTAAGACTTCTTTGCGTTTGAAATGATTTGTATTTATTTCTTTTGCTGTCATTCAATGAAAGGGAGGAATGACTGCAATGTCTGTATTCTTCCCATTGGACACAATCAGATCCAGACTTCAGATCGAAGATAATCGCAAATCAAAGGACACGTTGACTATGATTAAGGAATTGGTGAAAGAAGAGGGAATGTATGTCTTGTGTCATGTCTTTGCCATTGCCTTACCATTGGTTTGCTCAGAGAGTCGTTATATCGGGGATTATCTCCTGTTTTGGTCAGTCTTTGTGCGTCTGGTTTCGTATATTTCTATACATTTCATGGTTTAAGAGCTGTTTATGGAACCAATGGATCAAAACCTTCGGTTCTAAAGGACTTGGCTTTGGGTGCGATCGCCGGTCAGTGCCAATGATTGACCATTAAGTGATTGTCTAATGAATGGCTTTATGTATCCAAAGGTGTTGTGAATGTTTTGATGACAACCCCCTTATGGGTGATAAATATGAGGATCAAAATGCAAGGAACGAAACAATCAGAAGTCGATCGACAACTCAAGAAATACCCTCATTATAATGGAATAGTCGACGGACTGATGAAGGTATCCAAGACTGAAGGGCCGGCTGTTCTATGGAGTAGTGTTTTGCCATCACTGGTATTGGTCTCAAACCCTGCCATTCAGTTCATGATTTATGAGCTCTTGAAACGAGAAACTCAAAAATTGCTTCAAACAAACCAATTGAGTGGAACCGTTGTCTTCGTATTGGGTGCCATATCCAAGAGCATCAGCACTGTTGCCACTTATCCATTACAAGTGGTTCAGACGAAGCAAAGAGTGAGTCAAACATTATTTTATTTGAGTAACAATTGGTTACAGAATTGAATTAAACTTTTTTAAATGATATAAAAATCAATTTTTGTTTTATTTAAATTTAGACTTAATTTCAATTCATGTGAAATGCAATTAATTGTCAAATATTATTACTTTTGAAATGAATTTATTATAAAAGTATTGCTTGAATGCACTGATAGTATGGCACCGAAGAGGCGAAGAGGAAGACAATGATTGAGATCATGAGATCGATTGTCGAGAGGAATGGTGTCAATGGTCTGTATAAAGGGTTGGAATCGAAACTCTTGCAGACGGTAATGACGACAGCACTCATGTATGTGTGCTATGAAAAGATCTCTGCATTTGTTTTTTCAGTTATGAAAGGGTCGAAAGGAATTAAAAGTCATTAAATTTGTTATATATTTTTGAAAAGTTTTATCAGTTTTTAATTATTTTATGATTAAGTGATTGCTTTGAATTGAGAATAAAGTGCTTTTCATTCAAAACTTTGTCGTATTTTCACTGATATTCCAATAATTGACTTTTCTTGTGGCCATTGCTTTCATGTACTGATTGTCTTCAGTGAGACGTCCTCTACTTCTGGCCACATATTCAGTGCCTTTCCTTTTATTTGCGTTGAGATGTTCTGAAGAACTAATGAAAGCTGGGTTCGAGTAAACCGTGTTTTGCTTGGAAGGAATGGGTGATTGATAGTCATTGATCTGTTGGTTCGCGAAACTCACGAACACCTGAAACAAGGAATGCATTTCAATACCTGTCCATCACTTGAATCTATTGATGGCTCACTTGATCTAAAGATGTCTGACTAACAGAAAAGTCCTGTAAATTGAGGTTTTGTTGAGCTTTTTGGAGGGAATCGAATATTGTCGACAAAGGGATGTCATTCGAGGGAAGACTGAACTCAAGCATTGTGTGGTGATGTGCCTACCAGTGCCACAGAGAATATGTCAATCCATTCAATGATTATTGATTACTTACTCTCAGAACACAAGAGGGAAAGCATTGGTTCATAAAACTGATGGCATCGGAATGATTGCCCTCGGATTCAGACAACCGAAGAGTAATCAAATATCCGGAACCAAACCTAAAATGGTTTCAAATATCACTAAAATTCAAACTAAAAATTGATTTTCAATTACTTGTGCTTCAAATACTGTGGACTTCCGATGCATTTGAATCTTCCGTTGACCATAATGGCCAGTCGTGAGCACAGGATATCACATTCTTCCATACTTTCCATTCAAATCAATGTTAATTATTCTGTTAATTCATTTCAATCGCAATCACATACCTGTGCGATGTCAACAACACTGATCTTCGGTCTCGAATAGCGTTTTGAATGTTCTGACAAATATATCGACGGCTCTGAGGGTCGAGACCACTGGTGGGCTCGTCCTGTCGATAGGTATTGCTATTATATTTGATATTAAGGGCTGTAATGAAATCCATACCAATAGAGCCAACTGTGGGTTCCCTAACATTGCGATTGCAAGACATAGTTTGCGTCGGTTGCCTCGGCTGAGGGCGAGCACCGGCATCTGTGAGTGTGACATGAGTTGGAATTTGGCCAACGATTCGTTCACAATCTGATGAAGACATTAAGACATCAATTGATTGGTTAATTAAATCCAAACAAGTCTTGGACTCACAGTCGGGATATGAGGGGTTGGTATTCCTCTGAGATGGGCATAAATAGTCAAGTGCTCGCAAGGCGTCAAAACAAAGTCCAGAGCATCCGCCTGTGGACAATAGCCCAGGAACTGCTGGTTTGACGATAGGACTTTACTCATACTCTTCCCATTGATGACCGCCTGTCCAGTGGTTGGCTTCAACTGTCCGGTCAATATTCTAAACAGGGTTGTCTTCCCGGCGCCGTTGACCCCCAAAAGTCCAAAACACTATTAAAATGAATCAATTTATTAGAGGCAATGGAAATGGATGTCATGTAATATCTACCTCTCCTCTGGGCACAGAGAAGCTGACGTTGTCGACGGCAATCCTTTTGCCAAACATACTTTGAAACGCTTTTGTGATTCCAATGACTTTCAAAACATCATTAGAAGTGTCGCTCAAATGGACTTTCTTTCTCTCTTCCGCGACATCGCTGTCTTCGTTGTGAACAATGGATTTTATTATCTTTTTGGTACTATTCGAAGAAAAGTTGAAATATTCGAGGATTAAGTTCGCAAAGAAGAGGACAAAGCCTTCAATGGCAAGAGTTATATAATAAGGTCCCAACAGTTCCATTGAGAAGGGGTTGACATAAGTGTTTTGATCAAAAAGGGTGAAAATATCAGCGAATAATTGGTTTCGATGAATATCTACTAAACCGCTGAGCAGAGCATAGGGAGGAAAGATCATTGCTATTCGTTCGAAGGAGGACTGGAAGGTAGGGCTGACTTCAATCAACTTAAACACATCGATCAGTAATCGCATTATCATTGTATTGATGCCAACAAATAATGCGAGACAATAGATGACCATAAATGCAATGCTCGCCTCATTGAACAGCTTCTCCATTAGATAGACCAATGTTGTCATTGCCCAACCGAAGAGGAACAGTAGGGTCAGTACTGCCGGAAGATTCAGGTTCGCCATATATATAGGCAGTCGGAAACTAGAGATAATGAGCGCCGAAAAGCCAATGGCGATGATTAGAGCCATTAAATCCCACAATAGAGAGGAAAGCCAGTATAGGACAGTCCCCACACCGAATATTCGTTGCAATTGTTTCTCCTCAAAAGTCCGTTCCCTAACGATGTAAAAGACAAAACTTGTCGGAATGAATATAAACCCGACCAGAATTATGAGCGCTATTCCCGCATCGCCGGCCCTTTGCATTATAGACTGGTCTCCCAATTGACTCGACCTTATGTGCAAGGGATGGGAATAAGTGGTAATACCTGTCAAACAATTCATATTAAAAGTCAATTCCAGTCAAATGTATTGAAGACTCACTGAATTGACTCGAGTTCTCGACTCCGGCTATCCTTAAGTTGGCTCTCATTATAGCGTTGTTGACAGCACTCAGATATGAAGGAAGGCTATGAAAGCCATTGTTGTCGAACCAAATCTTAATGATTTTGTCACTATCTGTGGAAACAGTGCTGTTCTGATGGAAACTCCAACCTCCCCAACGCCTGTCCATGAACTCAGAGTAAGTCCTTAACAAGAATTTGCTGACTTCGACATCACTCAAGTCATATATGAATCCCAGACCCGTGCGAAGGGGTGGCGGAACTAATACTGCCATCGATGACATATTGGTGTGACATTCATTGCATCGGCACAGGTAGGCATTTGTAGTCCAGGCGTCGCCGTCTAATGTCCTTAAATGTTTTGGTAAATTATAGGCTTCAGAGGGAAGTTCTCTAAGAACCGGACATTTAGAGGTTATCCTATAAAATAAATTCCATTTATTAGTAAAGAAAAGTGAATTCCCATCAAAGGTAATACCAGTTCTCCCGGGGCTTCAAACAGTTGGCAACTTTTGGTTTGGTTTTAATCAGTTCCGAAGAAATCAATTTCAAGTCATTTGAAACATCTTTTGAACTATAAAACGAAACACTCGACTGGCCATAGATTGTGGGCATTAGAGGCAAGGGAGGGTCGGGTGCAAATGAAGGCTTGATTAAAGTCATTCCCATTGCAAAGGCTATGAATATACAGGGAAGGAATAAAGTACAGAACAGAGACTTCCAGTCTCTTAATGTATGGGTGAGTCGTTTATTTAGAAGAGCACCCAATTGTTTAAATTTCAAATGCATTCCTCCAACGAGTTCCGGACAGTTCCAGTCGAGGGTATGTATGGTTGGGTCCAATTGCATACGGATATCATTACTACATTCTTCACTATTCAAAGGATGGCTGAATTTTCGGGCGACGGCTAGTTTTGCCGCTTCCATAGGCATATTGGACTCTTCGAGGTTGCACAGGGTTAGGAACACCTCCTCTAATGTGGTGCTCGTCAGACCATAATTGCCAAACCCGAGCGCATGTATGTTAGCGTCTAAGCATTTAAAAAAGGTGGCGTAATCGTGAGGGGTGTGAGGGGTGCCATAAGAGCCGTGTTGTGGAAGTGTTAGTATGACTTCCCCGCCGTAGTCCTCAACGAACGACGCGTTAGGGATCAGGCATTTGGTGAAAGCCATCAATCTTTCGACATCAGTCGACTCCTCTGTTGGACCATTGGATGACCTCCCGGAGTCATTGTCTCCGTCATCACTTCCCTGTCGAGAGACAGTCAACTGATAACCGCAACCATATTTGCTCTTCAATAAAAGGGGTGAACCGACGCACAGGAGTTTCCCCCTGTGAATGACCGCCACCTCATCGCTCAGTATCTCTGCCTCATCCATATGGTGTGTCGTCAGAAGAACAGTTCGACTTTGCTTTTGCTGTACAATAAGATCCCAAATACTTCTTCGCGCCACCGGATCCACACTCGCACTGAAGGGTCAAATCAATAGCAAATGAATTGATTTAAATGAAAGTCAAATAAATAGCAATCAATGCATACGTGGGTTCGTCCAGAATAATCAGTTTACTGCCCCCAACAAAGGCCAGACCCACACACAGTCTGCGTTGTAAACCCCCTGAAAGGTGTCTAATCAGGTGGTGTTGCAGATGCCAGAGCCCTGTGCTGTGAAGCATATTATTTAGATCTTCTTCGATCTCGTCCTCATTGAGCAAACCCTTCAGATCTGAGTAGAACTGCAAGTGTTCTCTAACTGTCATATCACTGAACAGAGTGTTGTATTGCGGACAATAACCCAGTAGTTTCCGGGCCTGCATGAACTCCTCGGGAACGGGATGGCCATATATATAGACAGAACCGGCTGTCGGAGGTAATTGTCCGGTAAGAACATTGATTGTAGTTGTCTTTCCGGCGCCATTCCTTCCCAATAGGGTTGTGATTTGACCCTCTTTGAGACTGAGGCTCAGGTTGGAGACGGCGACGCGTTTGCATTGTTTGGAACTTTTGTTGAATATCACATAAAGTCCATGCAATTGAATTCCCGGATTGTTTCCATTATAACTCTTGTGCGAAATCTTTCCATTTCTGGTTTGACTCCCATTTTGAAGATTGGAATTCAATTTGGGATTATATTTTGTATCGTTATTATAGCGCCAGTAGTTTGAAGTTAGGAAGAAGTACCAAGGGTGTCGGTGCGCGTTGTTGCCAGCTATCAAAACACAGTCATTATTGAGATGTTTATCAAAGTTTGGGAAATGACTTACGAGGACAGACGTGGGATATATACCATGCGATGAAAGAGTAGAGAATGGAGTCGACGAACATCATTATGATAGCCGTCCCCGTATTCATACTGTCCCCTTGCATAGGACTGTGCCATAGATTTGTCCATTGCATACCAGTTCCTTGAACTGAGTCAAGTATTAATAAATGATTGCCGGAAGGGTTGGACATACCTTCAAACCTGGTCATATACATCATTCCATAGCAGAAAGAGGTAGACATCGATAGGCACTGCAATCACAGCAAATGGAAAGTCATTTTCATTACTTCTCATCAAAATCACTGACTGTTAAGACTTTTTGGAAGAAAGACATTTCGTTCTCTAAAGTGATTGCAACCATAAATGGCAGAAAAGATGCCAAATAAGCAACGATTCCGGAAAGGGCTGCTATTGTGGCCGTCTTGAAGAATGAGCTCATCATATAACTGACACATTGGGAAAGGCATTACATTTTTGTATAACATTTGCATTACTTTTCATACCAATACATAAGCAGTGATAACGAGAATGACATGAAATACAAATATAGAAGAAATGGATCTGAATTTGGTATAAGTCCTCCAATTTTCATTAATCCCAGTCCACAGAGAGTCCCAAAAGCCATAACTGAGAATCCAATCAAAAACCTTATAAACAGTGAATTAATAAATAAATATCCAATGAATGAATGTCTGATGAGCCATACCATGCCATCCAGGCCACCCCTGGCTTTAAGCCCATCACTCTAAGCATTTCCTCCAAATGGAGTTCCCTTTCGAGAACGTGTTCTCTAATAAGATATGCGATTAAGAAAATCCAAGCAATTGTTGTGATTAGTGGTGAAAGGGCTCGGATGTAATTCCCGAACTTATCGATGTCATAGCACAGGTATGGAAATTGCTGCAAATGAACAGCCGGTTCGATATGTAGTTTAGTGTCATTGATCAACAACGAGGTGATGGCTCTGTCGACCATTTCTTGTATCACAACAAACCCCTTGAAGTAACCCAAGTCAGTCAAGTAGTTATCCCTGGGTCCCGGTTCCCAAATGCGGGCCTTGAGTTCTTTAGTGGACGGAACGAAATCGATGTCAATTCGTATCTTATATTCAATATTGTCAGGCATTTTGGCGCCGGTATTATTCATGTTATTGAACACAATTCCTGCGATGAATTCATGAGATTTTGTTAGTTTTCGCGCCATGTCTTCCAACTGGACTTCGTTTGGAAGTCCGACAAAACGATTCAAATGAACGCATTGTGCGATATTTGCAGCCAATTGAACCAAACCTAACACTCCTCCCGATTTGGCCATACGTTCAATTAAGTTGAAAGTGTCCGAGTCGTCAAACAAGCCCTCGAATTCACGGCCCAGAAATTGAACGATAAAATGCTTAAGACCTCTGAGTCGTTGGTTAGCGTTTGGATCCGAATAGAAGTTCTCTAAACTCGTTATGGTTTGAGCCCAAGAATGCAAAACATCCGCCAATTCAGACATAAAGGCGAAAGTTTTGTTCATTCGTGACATTATACCGTCGGTCAGTTCGTTCTTAGGGGTGTAAAGTACTTTACCGGCCAGAATGGGCTTTAGGAATGCCCAGATGACTGGCCCCCCTTGCATCTGCATTATCTGTCGGTACCCATTCTGACAGAACTGACTCGAAAGGGTCGCCGCATCCGCTTCGTTGATATTAGGCTTTTTGACGACAACTTTCATGAGTTGCATCTCTTTGGTGAGCGCTGACAGTGTTTGGCCACACATCAATTTACCCAAAATAGTGGACGCGTGAGGGGCTGGAGGACAGGGAATAAATCAGTTGCAAATAGAGTATGTGTTGAGTCACTCACAGCCCAGTATCTCAAACGGATCGCCATTCAAATCCAATTTATCCAACTCTTCGTCCAAATCGAGTGACGCCGAGAAGTTGGCCACAAATCCCTTGATATAAGGCACTGATTTTGCCGCTGCTTTCAATGCCTGAAGGGCTGAACGCATGTCTGAATTATGCAAATGACTCCGAGTCAAAGTCAGAAATTCCAACCCTTCCATAGATTTACTGCTTCGAGAAGTTTTATTTCGAAGTGATTTAGACTTTTCTGTCGTTTCTCTCAGAATATCCATTATAGGAAGTCCACTGTCGAGGGTCGTCTTGACAGCAGAGTGGGAAAGGGTTTCCATAATCGTTCCGATGAGACGAATGCCTTTCGGCAGATCTCGTATAATTGCCGTCACATTCTTGTCGATTATCAACGGAGACAATTGTTGGACCAGTTTATGGATCCTATGATCACAACAATCTTATTCTCCATTGTTTTCACTCAAATGACAATACAATTGAATGTCATCTCAAATAAGATAAGGAAATATCAAAACGAAGAAACCATTCAAACATAACTCAGAAATAATTTATTGATTTATGAAAACATTTATGAAATTTATTTGACTATTCATTGCCTCTAACTATAAATGTTTGAAACTTTCTGATAAATACTATACTATTAAAACAAATCTTAATTTTAAAAAAAAACTTTTGGTAAAGAGTTATGAATAGAGAAGTAGTTCTTATTTATTAATAAATACTGAATTCAAACAATAAGATATTATTCGCTATTAAAGGGGTATTACTTTGACTATAAATAACGAGAAAAGATTGAATTTGTTCTGATTTATGAAATGATTTGAATTATTTTAAAGGATTCATTGTATGACTACTGGGGCACAGGTAGGGACTAATGACACTAATGATTGCCATAACAAATGGTCTCAAAGCTATCCCTATATATTGTATTGGTTTTAATGCATACTTAAAATAACCCAAATTTGATGTCATTTTGAAAGTCATTCAAATTTTTTTTAATAATTTTCTCAATTATTATAAACAATAAAACAAATTGTTTGGACATAAGTGACAGAGTTGTGTGATTTGAAGCGAATATGAAGGACAGGGAGTTATGCAAAATTAGGGTATAATAAGGAATATATGCTTACCTGGCGTTAGGATAGTATGGAATTTCATTATAAGAAGAAGAGTTAATACAAGGGTTGTCGACATTGCAGACAAGCGATTGCCAAAAATTGACTGACCCGGCACTCGGAAGGGCTTTCGAATTGTAAAAACCTAACAAAAATGTAATGATTTTTAACTAATATCTAAGTTTTTGACTAAAATCGAATGAAAAAAGTTTTTATATTATATAAAATATATTAATTATATGAAAATGAATTTGTTTTGAGTGAAAACAATAACAGACAACACATACAGGTTTGGCGATTGACTGCTGGAAATTGCAATCTGACTACAAGAACAGCCAAAAAGACGAGCGCCGGCCAAAAGAGCTCCAAAATCAAAGTGGTCTAAGAATTGACAAAAAGTCAAAAACAAATGAATTAAAATAATTGAATAAAAGGTATAATTCATTACTGGCTGTCGTTTTCGTAATAATATTTTTTGTCTCAGCAAAAGACGGAGTTGTTTGAAGAAACTCATCGCAAGCGACCAACCATTTGAGTGGTGCTAAAAAAATCTCCAGTTGTTAGGAATGGAAGGAATGGTCGGCCTAATTAAAACGGCACTGAGAGAAGACACGGCACTATCTTTACAGTTATTTCAATTCAAGTTCAGGAAGTTATTCAATACAAGTTCGAACGACGCCTTAAGCAGTTTTGCCAACTTTTGGTGTATTTGAAACTTTCATTCATTAATAACAAGTCTTAGTATTAGTGTAACTCAAATGGCAGTGAAGAGCAAGAGGTTCATAGTCTGAGATACCGGTTCTTAGCACCGACTAGAAAGTCGGTCCCCAATAGATGTAAACAAACATTAAAACGTGTTTAACATTAGTTCAAAAAATAGACTTATTTTACAATCACTTTTGAATTCCTTAAAATTGATGTCTATTTCTTAAGTAAACTTTTATTCATATTTTTTTTGTAATAATTTTATTGATTTTCATTAAAACCAATAATTAATTGAATTCTCAATTGATTTGAATATTAGTAGAAATTTAAATAAGATTTATATAAAAATGTTTTCATATTTTCAAGAATTTCAAAGAATAGGAAAAAGATTTCAGTTTTGGTGATGACGTTATTTGAGTGGAAACTCGTTTTTGTGGAACTGGAGTTCGCCTGGTGATAAGTACAGACTTGTCAGAACAGTTTAGACTAATTTTCATAATAGTTTCGATGCAATGGTTATGCAATGCATGTCTATAGAGGACTGTATTGTTTTTAGATCACTTGTTCACTGTATTTGATAACACATTTGACTTGCCTTTCAGTTCAAACACCACTTCAAAACATTTCTGCTATTTATAGCAAAACGAATTAATTAATACCAAAGAAAAGATGTTTTGCTAAAAATGAAAATAAATGTATAATTATTAACATAAATGAGAACAACATTTGCTTTAATTCTGTAATTGTTTGCCAATTAGTATAATATATCTTATGTCCCAAAAACACAAATCTCTTCAATGCAATGGTTATCGCATTCTGTGTTTGAGTATTAAATAGTTAAAAATCCGACAAAAATTATTTTAAATTATTCTTTTCACTCGTTTTAAATAAATGTAAAATTAAGACTTTTGTAGAAAATGTTTCCCATATTTGCATTTAAATCACATTATGTTATAAAATATTGTCTAATATCTCATTGTTTTGTTGAATTGATTAAAAAATAATTCAAATGAAGTTTTTTTTAAAAGTTTAGAATTGTTTACAAAGTATTGAAATTTTGACGAAATTTAATATTATTTTTATCTCTCATTGTAGTAAAGATGAAAATATTTGTCAATTATATGTTCTTGGTCATTGCATGGTGTTTAATATGTTTTATAAGTTGGTTAACCTATTAATTAATATTTATTTAATTATTTTTATTATAATAAATATTGACAACAAATTTAGAACAAAAGACATTGAATTCATAAATTATTTCATTAAATAACTCTATAATAAATTTTAAGTAAAATGTTTTCAATGTTTGATAAGTTGTCGACAAAGTTGTGAAAATTTATTGACTCAACGATTATTTAAAACTTAAAAATGGTTTTTAAATATATAAAAATGGATTTCAAGTTCAGAGGATCCGAATTGAGAGGTCATTGAACTAAAAAACAATGTTTAGTTCAATAAAAAAAGACTCAAAACTTGTTCAGTCAATGAAAAGTGAACGAAAAGTTTGTCTTATTTAACAGTTATGTTATATCTCAACCTTTAGACAAAACTAGTATTTTTAACGGTGTGACGAAGAAGGGGCTGTCGGAGGGGGTGTCGGAGGCCTGTTTGCTCCAGGCACATACGTTGACTTTTACATTTTCGGTCAAATACTTCTGAATAGTGATATGAGCCCAGACTTACACCCTATGCCTCATCACAAACATCATTCATATACTGTTAGTTTGATTAAAATTTATTGATTTTAATTAAAAAAACATATTTTAGACAAAAAATTTTAATAAATAATTGGTTCAAAAATACTATTTTTATTCTGTATTTCTCGAGAAATTTTGAACAAAATCCTTGAACTTTAACTTTCATTAACATCAAAGCGGATGTAAATTGTTTTTCTCCTTTCGGGCAAACTTTAAACGAATTCAATATTCATTTTCGAGAATTAGGACTCAATTGCAATCACTTTAATTACAACAAATGATTTCATCCTTAAATGAAATTTTTTTCAATTTCTTATTTAATTCAAAATCTAATCTCCGGTTCATTTCAAAAAGTGCCACTTTTTCAAGAAATCTCGTTTTAATAATTTTTGACTTTATTTTGATCTCATTTTTACTGTAATTCGAGAACATTTAGAAATTTTTTGAGAAAAATAAAAATAAATTTGAAATGAAAATTATGTTTCACTAAATGTTTTCATTCAAATGATTTGCATTCAAATTATGTTATAATTAATATTAATTATTAAAATCAAATCCAATTAATATTTATATATTTGGTAGTAATTGTCAAATATGTACTACTGTTGAGATTAGAGGTCATTGACAATGAAATTCATTTCTAATGACTTTCGTAAATATATTACAAATTGATTCAATTGACAAAATAATATCAAATGACTTATTATTACTTAATTTAATTCAAAATCATTTCATAAAACAATTTTTAACACATTTTTAATACAATAAATATTTGAGTAAAATATCCATAAATTTAAAAAAGATTTAGAAAATAAGTTTAGTTTTGGTTTTTGTCAGTTTGTCAACAATTAAAAGGTTAGAGCTCTTCGTGATAGGAAGGGGTGGTCGTGTGATCAGGATTGAATCGATGCCAAAATTCTGGAGGAATTAGTGAAAGATATTGGTCTTGATTTTCGATCACTTCCTCTCTTGAGAGCTTTTCGTCTTCATTGGTGTCCCCGACTTGGATCAGACGCCACGACTCGGCCTCATGTCTGTCATACGAAGGAATCAACCATTCATTCAGTTCTTCTTTACTCAAAACACTGTCTTTATTCTTATCTAAATATGTGGTGAAATGGTTTTGTTGGACCTGAAAGACAATCAATCATTGGATCCATTCGTGACAAAAGGTATGAAAAACACTTCAAAACAAATGGATTTGAAATATATTGCAAAACCTGATCAAAGTTTGGATCACTTTTGTCTTCTTCGGTTGACATTTCATTGATATGAGTCATGTATTCTTCGAGAGTGATCTCTCCGTTTGCATCCTTATCCATGTCCTCCATGGCCTCAATCACTAATATCTCTTTAGTTCTGTCAGACTCTTCCGGATGAACGAAGTCCTTATATTCCTCTTTGACAAGAACTGAGTCTTCATTCCTGTCCGCGTATTTCCAACGCCTTTCAGCTCTTTTGTACATCTCTTTCATGTTCTTGAAATTGGGATCAGAATTGACCTCATCTTTGATATCGTCCGGATATGTCATATTCACGTACTGTTCCCAATGAAGCACTTCCTTCTGCTCTGGGTTATAGCCCTCCCAACTGTGCACTTCTTGCACTTCCGGCTGATAATAAGACCACTGCTGCTCAACATTATCCTCAATGAGCTTATGGTGAACTACTTCTATCCAGTTCTTCAGCTCTGAAACCGACGCCAATCCATCGAAATCTTTGTCTATCTCTGAAGAGAACAGTTGTGACAATGCATTAGTTATGTCTTCATGACTGGGCTGAGAATGTGGTGGTGGGATCTGATCCATATGCAAGTGATTGTCCATCTGTTCGGCCGATTGAAACGACGACTCATGAGTGGCAACAGAGTTGAGAAGAAGTGATATCACAATCAAACCAATCATCTCTTCATTTAAACAATACATGAAATCAATGAAAACAATGAGAAAATGATTGAAAATATTGATATTTGTTTGAAATCAAGTCTTATTCAAAACTTTTATAATTGATTCAAACATTGAGACATTTGTGGACAGGGTTTGTATGTTTGGTATGACCTGAGAGGGAATGCATGGAAGCACCAGAAGAAGTGTTTCGGTCAATAAACTCAAAGTTTGGGTTCAGTTAATAAGTATTGAACAACTGATCCATTGTTTGGAGACAACAAAACTCAATAACTCTTTAGTCATTGCTTTCAATGAATACAAACTTTCAACTATTTATCGGTCGTTTCACTGGAGTGTAGGGGTGTGTAAGGGTGTAAGGGTGCAGGGGTATTAACTATGTGAACGGTAATGTTGCTTGATCATTATTAGTTACTCAATTGATGTATGTATTGATCAAAAACAGGGGGTTTTGCTGTCTGTGACAAGTTTTGCCATATATTGTATATATGATAGAATTTATTGACAATACCTTTAGTTGTGAATTGAAAACAAATTTAATTAAATTAAATACAAATTAACAAAACAATTAACAAAACAAACAATCGATTGATTTATGAAAGAAATGACAATAAAATAAAAACATCTTTTGATTGAATACGAGTTCAATGTTTTGACAAAAACTGGTATTAAATGTATTTAAGGATAAACTTATTTTAAATTTCAAAACCCATTCAATATATACGTTACGCAAAATCTGCCCCTTTTTTAGCTTAACTTTTTTACTGTAAACTCTGTTCTAATGTTTGGACAATATTTCAAATATTAGTCATTATTTGCATTAATAATAACAAACATTACATTATCTAATGTTTACCCCTTATGACCAAATCGTTTCACTTTGGTTCATAATTATTATAAAACACCCCCTTATAATGATAGAGCTTCACCTCATTGTATTAATGCACAAATTAGACCATTTTCTTCTACATTTTCAAGGGTGAAGGGGTTTAAGTGAATTCATAAAAGTTATTCATGTAATAGTAAGCTATTATTTCATAAAACACATTCAATATGACCTTTCACAGAGTGGTGAGGGAGTGGTGAGCCAGTGGTCAGCGATTCAGACATAAGTAATGATAAAATGAATACAAATATTAAAAGTTTTATTACTTTTGTTATAATCAAAAGAATTTCAAAATAAGTGATAAAAATATTATGTTATTTAATATCTAATGCTTTCATACAACTCATAACAGTTTGTTATATAGTAATTAATTATCCAAGGTTATCATCATAAGTTAACCTTGTACAATTAGCTATTAAATGTTACAGACTGTAACTTACAGTATATTCACTCCAATTCATACGTCATCTATGAATGGTTGCGGTGACAGAGCCGGCACTAAATGGTTCAAACATAACGTTACAAAAATGGGTGCTTTAAGTGTTTACACGTAAGCAAAGCCACAGTTTTGGGCATTGAATGCATGCGAAGTCGAGACGAGAGTTGTGTTGAAAACAGAGTTTGTGAATGACTTGAGTGTCATATCATATCCTCCGCAGAAATATTGTATACTTTTAGTCACACATCGACTCAACGCTAATGTCGTGAGTATTTACTAATAGTTATTTGTTTTAAATTAATTTAATTCATATGTTTTCATTGAAATATTATGACTGAAAATAGACTTTATTTGATAATATTTTTGCTCAAACACTCAAAACATGTCAACAAGTATTTGACATAAACTTAATATTGACTTTAATTATAGTTTGTGTCAACTTTTGGGCGTTTCTTAGCATTCATTTCAATTAGTTTTCATTTGTATTATAAACTCATTTACAACTAATTCACTGATTATTATTAATTGAAAACATTTTTTATATCTTTATTTTATTGACAAAAAAAATCATTTCTTATTTCATACCAATTATTCAAATGTAAAAAGCGTTGAAAAAAAATCAATTTTAAAAATAATGATTTTATATAAAAATAGTCAATAATTGCAATGCATTTGAAATTGTTTTTATTCTTCATATCTTTATTGCTTTTATCGATAGATCTTTCCTTTAATCCTAAACTTAACTCATTTTTCACACCATTTATAGTATATTACAAATAATTTATAATATTTTATACTTTTTTGACAATTATTTTGATTTTATTGACTAATATTTGTTTGAATTAAGGATCGATTGACGAAATTGTGTCCAATTTGTGTCATAACTGAAAACCATATTTAAATTGATTGCGAAGTCAGTGATAATCAAAGAGTGACTGATGACAGAAGTGAACAGCTTTGGGATCGATCCCATCACAAGCCATGCCTTCAATGCCTCCAGAAATAGTGAGATCTGATTGTGATTTGTATTAATTGTAATGATTTGATGCCATTCCCAACCATTCCTCAGAGGTTGCGATTTCGCCCAACAATAATGAGGTTCACATCTATCAAAAGGATGGCATCAAATGGTCATTAAGTCAGACACTGAGTGGACACGACCTCAGAGTAACGAGTATTGATTGGGCGACAAATAGCAATCGAATCGTCACCTGTTCTGCAGTAAGTGTTGACCCCTGTCTACCCCTCTCTACCCCAGCTGTTGATTAACCCTTGATTATCTTTAAGGACCGAAACGCTTACGTCTGGTCTTTGGTAGAAAACAAATGGAAACCGACTTTAGTTTTGTTACGAATCAATAGAGCGGCGACTTGTGTCCGGTGGTCACCAAAAGAAGACAAGTTTGCGGTCGGAAGTGGTGCCAAATTGGTGTCCGTCTGTTATTTCGAAGAAGCGAACGACTGGTGGGTCTCAAAGCATATCAAAAAACCCATTCGTTCCACAGTAACGGCCATTGATTGGCACCCAAACAATATTCTGCTCTCCTGTGCCTCCACTGACTTCAAGGCCCGTATATTTTCTGCTTATATCAAAGAAGTTGACAAAAAAGAAACGGAATCGACCCCCTGGGGAGGCAAGAACTCCACGGGCACTTTGATCGGAGAGTTCTCTAACGGAGGAGGTATTCAATGTCTCATTTGTTCTTAGAATGACTTAACTATGAGTTATTGGGCACCGATAGGAGGATGGGTTCATTCGGTTAGTTTCTCCCCCGACGGCAACCGTTTGGCGTGGGTTTCGCACGACAGCAGTATATCTGTTGCCGACGCTAATAGAGGAATGGCTGTATCGACCGTCAGAACCAAGTTTTTACCGTATTTGACGTGCGTTTGGATCACTTCGGATCAAATCATTGCAGCCGTAAGTCTTCACTAATTGTAATGATTTTTGAATAAATATCTCAATAATTGTTCCAAAGGGTCACGACTGCTGTCCAATGCTCTTCAGGTATGACATGTCTAAAGCAGAACTCAATTTCGTGGACAAAGTGGACAAATCACTTAAGAAAGAAGTGGATGGATTCAAGTAAGGGTGCACTTTATATGTCATTTTATTAACTTTTCACCCCTTAAGTGCAATGCGAAAGTTCAGAGATATGGACAAAAAGGCAATCGTTGAGAACAGTGCCGACGACACGACATTGGACACAATCCATCAAAACGCCATTTCCGAGATTCGGGTCTACAATGGGTCCAAATCAAGTGCCGGTAAAATATCGTCTGTTGGAGTGGACGGACAGATGGTTGTATGGGATCTAACGGTTCGTTGCATTTGTTGAATGGCCTTTCGATTAGTAATTAATGATTTGATAATCATTTCAGTCGTTAGCGAATCCAATGAAAAGTCTTCGAATCGTGTGATTAATTAATTAATTAATTTAAAAGTATTTTAAAAGTGTTTAACTAATTGTCGAACAACTCATTCATCAGTGAAACCATTGAAACCATTTCAGCAAAAGTGCATTCATTTTGAACTGTCATTAATTATGATTAAATTTATTGATTTTTGTTAATCAATGATTGATTCGGTTTTAGCGAAAGTGAAGACAATTGAAAACAATTATATTTTGTATCATTTGGTGAAACTGTCGACCAATCATATGATCGCTTCCATCGCTTCCATTATTATTATTAATATTTAATGACATTTAAATTCTTTGCAATAATTATAGTAAATGAAAGATAAGAAGACAATAGAATAGCACTAAATGTCTGTGCCTTCAAATTATGAAACTATTGACTAATTGCTCACAAACTGTCGGCCCCTTCGATAGCAATGGCCAAACAGAAGGATTGGATGACATCCCAGAGTTGGTTGGATTCAAACAACTCTATTATGTGAAAAATGTGTGGAATATTTGAAGTCATTTTAATTGAAAATAATTGCAATTTTAGTGAAATGAATGTCTAATAATATCTGCCATTCATTGTCTTCACTCAAATTCACGATTGATTTGTTTGAATGACTTCTCATAAATCAAATGCCATTAAATTTGTTGTAATATTACTAATGAATAAAAATTTTAAATTTAATTCTCATTAGTTTTGCAGAAATGTTTGCATTTATAATAAGTGCTGAACTCACCTGAGATTCACCACAAGTTGTGGTCCACAACCAAAGCACCGGTAGATCGCGTTTGCGCTTTGAATGAGCTTTGCATTGAATGACTGTATGAATGAAACAGTGATTCAGACTTTGATTGAATTGTTTGTCATTTTTGATAATATAATAAATGATTGCTTTTTGTGATAATTATGTCATTCAATGATTTGAATGCAATTTATGTACAAATTATTGCATAAAATATTCATTGATTTGAATTGAAAACACTTTTTTACATATGATTAATGTGTTATGAATTATGCCATCGATTAAGTGGTTGTCGATTCAGACCTTTTTAGCCATCATTTGTCAGATCTGGTCTCAAAGCGTCGAAGAGGAGGTCTATGGCGTCAAATATGCCGATCATTGCGAAGGTATGTCTTGTGGTATATCACATGATATTTGGTTTGTAATCAATGTCTGAATAGTCTGTAAGTATTTGGTCATTGAATTGGAGGAAAGGCTCAAAAAGACAGCAAAGAATCACGACGTGATTGAAACGGGATATTCATTTGATGACAGGTCCAGGAATAAGAAGAAATACGTCCTGTCGTATGGATTGCTATTTATAGATCAGTTCAGTTATGGATCAATATTTCAATGTCTTTCCTCTTAAGTGAACTCCGTTTAGTTGAGTCTTTGGATGGCATTTGTGAGACACTCCTCGAGTATAACGTCCACAAAGAACGCAAAGACAGCACAAGATTTGCCAAAGGAATGAGTACTACATTCAAGACATTGCACCAATTGGTCGATAAAGGGGTTAAAGTAGATCTCGGAATGCCTTATGAGTTGTGGGACAAACCCTCTGCAGAAGTGACTCATTTGAAGACACAGGTATTGTATTGATCTTCGACTCAAGTCTTCGAGTCTTCAGGTATTGATTTAAAAATAATTGTCAATTTTGAACAAAAAGTGCGAAAATCTTCTGGAAGAACACGAATCAGATATCGAGAACTGGTATTTCCATCATCAGAACCAACCCCTCACTAAGTATTTATGTGAAGACAGAGCTCTGAGAAGAGGTGACACCGGATGTCTCAGCGAAGAATTCAAGTCAACAGACGATAGTAACCAAAAACAAGAGCTTTAAAAGTATTTGTATTTATTTTTAAGTTATTTTTTAATGAAATTTATTTTATATTTAAAATCAAATTCAAGAAAAATATTAAATATTTTCAAAATCAACAAAAATTGTTAACAGTTTTCGATCATAAGATATATGGTTTTAATTGATATTCAATTTGAAAAACTCCGGCAATTTTCCAGTTCTTCTTTGCCAAAAGAAATCGTAAATCAATTTAAAAATAATGATTAGAATAAGTGAAGACAAAAACCAATTAATCACTTCAAACATTTCGATCGGTTCCTGAGTTTGTGGACATAACTCGGATTTCGTGATTCTTAAGAGAACTCTATTAGAGAAGCGATGGTCAAAGTCTTCAGAATATAAGCCATTTTTGGGTTTGGAGGACAGGGAAGGGTCGGGAGAAGCGGCACAACGAATATTATAGACATCTTTGACACTCTTGAAGTGGTTTTGAAGCCAATTCTGAAACACAATTGTCTTACAATCGCAACGCCACGGATTGTCAGACAAATACAGTTCATCCAAATGTGACAATTGATCCAAGATATAGACAGGGATTTCTGTCAACCGATTATGACTGATATGGAGTGCGACCAAAGTTTTCAAGAGATTACTTCTCTCCAAACCATCGAAAGAATCGATTGTATTGTTATTTAAGTGCAAATACGAAACGTTTCGCCAATTATTCAAAGCAAATAAATTCAAAGATATATTCTTTATGTCGTTGTTCTCAAGTCTTACTATCTTTGTAATCGATGGCAAACTCGATGGCAATGAATCCAATCGTCTGTTGGAACAGTTCACAGACAATACATCATTGTTTCTCAATAGAGAGCACTCGCATTCACCACAAACTGGTGTCTCCAATACAGACAATCGCTGTCCAAATGTCATACCTTTGGCCGACTCAGGACTTCGACACTGAAGTTGATCTCTGTTGAAGACATTGATGGACATATTCTTCGTATATATCAAAAGCCAAATCAAATCTTTATCGCAATTCCAGTCATTATTCTTAAGAGATATTGATTTGATTTTATGATCAAATTTTTTGATTGATGTCAAGTGATTGTCGTAAAGGTATAGCACTTCCAAAGAACTCAACTCCAAGTCAATTGAGATCAAGTTATTGTAACTTAAATCCAATGAAATTAATCTATTATTTGTGGAAAGTATTGAATTTGAGACAAAATTTGTTAAATTATTGTAAGAAAGATTCAAATGTCTTAAGTCTTCAAAACCATTGAGTAATTTATTTGGTATTTGTGTCCAAAATGTTTGACTAATTGTAAGACTTTCTAACGATTTGTCCAAATATTCAATCGATTTAATGACAGCCAAAGAATCACTTCTTGAGAGATGGACTTCTTTTAAGACAACTTTCAAATCAATTTTATTACAAAACGTTTTATTGTTTTCTTTAATCCATTCAATTGTGTCCACAATTTGTCTGTAGTTTTCAATGTCTTCACAAATGAGTGAATAATGTATTGATTGATATTTTAGTCCCAAATATGATATGAAACAAGACTTTGATTTTTGCACATTTTTGACACAATTTATATTTTGATCATTTATTTCATTATTAATTAAATTTTGTTTTGTTTTTTCAATCATTAAAATAGTTATTAAAATAATATATATTTTTATAAACTCTGAACTCATTTTTGAACACATTTTGTTTGGTTTAAAATTACTTTTAATCTCAAAAATACATTAATAAATAAATTGAAATTTATATCATTTTTTGATCACATTTTACACTAAATTCAGTGAATAATGAAATTGTTTTTGTTATGTAGTTTTCAATTGAAGGTTGTCTTCATTTTTGTTGACAAACAATATACAGAAATTACAGAAATTTAAATTCAATTGAAAATCATTACAAAATCTGTTGTTTTTTTAATAATGTTTTGAATTTATTTATAAATAAATATTAAAAACAAAGTCAAAGCAAAGATGGGTTTCTATGACAACAACATCACAACTCCTAATAGGCCTCTGCTTTGGTCTCTCTTTTGTCCCTTTAATTGAAATTATTATTCAATGTTTTGATCGCAAAGTGAAAGGTATTTCACAATTGAGGGCACAGGTAGTCGTGGTTTGAGTATAGACTGACTGTTATTATCATTTTTTCAATCATTGGTTGCAATTCATTGCACTGTTTTATGTGAAATGTCGGCCAAAGACAGGATTAATGCCATTAGCAGACATTTGACCACAAATAGCGGTCAGTCTTCGAGTTCTATACCGAAGAATAGGTTTGTCTTTTGGTTGTGATTATGAAAATGATTATCATTTGATCCGTGGATGACTGCAGGGAATCATTGCTGAAGTGGAACGGATGGGGATATAAGGACTCGATGTTTGAGTTGGACGACAAGACCCTGGAGTTCAGCTTTACGGGCGACAGATATAAGATTGGAAGTCAAAAGTTACCCCTTTTTGGACATTGGGTTCAGACGACTCTTGGCGTTGATCTCAAGAAAAAATATTGTTCACAGGTTTTAGACAATTATTGTCTGCTTTTGTCTAATGGTTTGAATTGTCTTTCAGTCACAATCAGAGGCATTGGATTTACCCAAACCTATAGTCAATGACCAACTAATGGATGATTTGCTGAAGACATCGATCTCTCATTCGTTTGAACCATCGGATCGTTTGTTCCGAAGTCATGGCCATTGTTTGCATGAGATATTCACTTTAAGATCAGGGAAATTCAAAAGAGTTCCAGATCTTGTGGTTTGGCCCAAATGTCACGAAGAAGTGGTCTCTTTGGTGAAGATGGCCACGGATTCCAATTGTGTTGTCATACCATTTGGTGGCGGAACGAGTGTTTCCGGTGCTCTACAATGTCCAGAGGCTGAGCACCGAATGATTATATCTTTAGACACTTCGCAAATGAATAGAGTCTTATGGGTTGATCACCAAAACCTGACGGCGCACATCGAGGCCGGCATTATTGGACAAGATTTGGAAAAAGAGTTGTCTAAACACGACTTATGCACAGGCCATGAACCAGATTCATATGAGTTCAGTTCATTGGGGGGATGGGTGGCCACCCGGGCCTCGGGAATGAAGAAAAACATTTACGGAAATATTGAAGACCTTTTGGTTTGTGTCAAAATGGTTACCCCAAAGGGAACAGTTGAGCGCAACTGTCGAGTCCCCAGAATCTCTTCCGGTCCTGATATACAGCACTTCATATTGGGATCGGAAGGAACTCTTGGAGTCATCACTGAAGTGACGATTAAAGTCAGGCCAATCCCTGAGTGCCAAAAGTATGGGTCAATTATTTTCCCTGATTTTGAATCTGGTGTTCAATTCATGCGAGAAATCGCAAAACAACGGCTCAAACCGGCGTCAGTCCGACTCATGGATAACGAACAGTTCGTTTTTGGTGAGAGTTGTATGAAATTTAATTTTGAAATTATATGACATTTTGGCTAAACTCAGGTCAAGCCCTCAAACCCGGCGCCGCATCCATATTCCAGTCGATCGTTGACGGGTTCAAAAAGTTTTACGTAACAAAAGTCAAAGGTTTTGATGTCAACCGAATGTGTGTTTCGACTCTTCTCATGGAAGGCAATAAAGAGGTGAACGATATTCACAAAAATCATAACATTCTTATAGTTTGGTCTCATTCAAAGGAAGTCGAGATTCTCGAGAAGAAGATAATAGAGTTGGCGGAGAGTTTGGGGGGTCTGTCGGCAGGAGAAGAGAATGGAAAGAGGGGTTATTTGTTGACATTTGTCATCGCTTACATAAGGGTCTGAAAAGCGATTCTTAATTCTATCCATAATTTAATTTTCAATCTCTTCAGGACTTGGGTTTGGATTACGGAGTCGTCTCTGAATCCTTTGAGACCTCCTGTCCTTGGGATCGGTGTCTGGATTTGTGTCGGAATGTGAAGGAAAGGCTTCGAAATGAACTTAAAAAATACAATATAACTAAACAGGCGCTCATCACATGTCGTGTGACCCAGACCTATGATGCCGGTGCCTGCGTTTACTTCTACTTCGCATTTAATTTTCAAGACGACATCACTGAAGATCCGGTTCATGTCTACGAGACCATTGAGTCAGCGGCCAGGGATGAGATCATTGCCAGCGGAGGATCGTATGGTTACTTGTATTTCATTTGTAGTGAATTTGGGTTAAGGGGTTAGGGGTTAGGGATGTGATTCTCATTGACTTTAGGAAATGGATGTTTGGTTTTGTATGACAATAATGATAACCCGTTCCCAATAGGGTGTCCCATCATCACGGCATCGGAAAGATTCGCAAACAATGGTTGGAACAGACGGTGTCCAGCGTTGGTCTGGGAATGGTTAGGGCTGTCAAGCAATACGTGGATCCAAACAATGTCTTCGCGAACGGAAACCTCATTTGAGACACTTTTAAGTCTTTATTCGATTTCATAAATAATTCAAAAAATTATTAAAATTGAAAATAATCTAAACTTTTAATTATGTCTTGAATTGGATTTCATTCAATGATAACTTGATTTGAAAATCATTTTTATCTCTAAGTCTTATAGTATTGTAATTCGAGTCATGTTTTGTGAAGACATCGATTGAAGTGTGAATTCATTCGATGGACACAAAAGTATTTATAAAACTTTTTTAACTTATTTTGTATTTTAATAATTAATTAAAATTAAATTTTAATAAACAGTAATTATATTGTAATAAATGTTTATACAATTAATGCAATCTTTTATCAAAATTAAAACATAAAAAATGAGATTTTGATCAAAATTATGATTATTTTCACTTTTATTAGAGTTTATTCAATGCCTTAAAAAGTTATTTATATTTATATTTTTATTACTCATTTGAAGGTATTATTCAAACAAACAAATGATCCAATGTTTGAGTGATTAATAAAATTATATTTTATTACTTTTTAAGTCATTTGTCAAACAAAAAGTCAATAATGTTTGTGTTCAATGAATAATAAGAAACACAAAACCAATTATAAGTTATTGTATTTATTGTAATTACTCTCGAATTGACTGAAGCTATGGATTCAATACACGAGCGATACGTCTGTTATGCAAATCAATCTCAGACTCAAAGGTAGTAATGATTTTCAATGCATTTATTTGTTATTAATTATTATAATTATAAGAGATTTGACAAAAACTGATTACACGTACGCAAAGAGTTGGAGTTATAGGACATCGTTTGATAGGACCCAGGCATTCGTTTGGCACTGGGATGTACCCAATATGTGCCGAAGAAGTATCTCTTTCTGCAAATCTAAATGTCATTCAAATTTCATTGCATTTAAACTACTTTTTATTGACTTTTTCTTCACTTCTTATAGTCTTCTCAAAAGACAACTATTTTCTACTGAATATGGAATCTGAAGAACAGAATAACTTTGGAAGGAATGGCACAAATGGTTGTGCTTTTGATAATTACATCAACGAAACAAATTTCAAAGACTTTAGAACTTTATGTCTAAAGACATGGATTTTCTTCACATTGTTATTATTTTTGTGGCCTTTGATGTATGCCATCAATCACTACATGTCCTGTCCTTTCAAAATGTGGTCTTTGGATCAACTCATGAGTGATATGCCATCAAAGTATGCAATCGAGACAATGGAAGACTATAACAACGAAAGGGAAAAAAAGTTATTGGATTTGAATAATAAAATGGACAAAATTGAAGACATTGTCAATAATATTGTGAAGAAGTGTTGCAAAACTGGAACCGACTCTATGTTAGCACTGATTGATATGCGTTTGTCTGCATTCATGTCACAAATGATGTCCAATAACCAAAATAGCAGACAATCGATGAGTCCTCAAGAAGTGGCTCAAGAATTGAAGGCATTTATGAATTTGGAATTAAGTAAAACAAATGATGTCTTCAAAGAAGAAGTGAAATCATTGATAAGTCAGGCGTTGGCCATATATGCCGCCGATAGGACGGGTCAAACAGACTATGCTCTCGAATCGGCCGGTAATGAAAGAGTTCTTTGCTTTTAATATTTGACATAAATTTCACTATTCAAAGGAGGAACTGTTATAAACAGCCGGTGCTCTCAAACATACAGTTCTACTTCAATTCGATATGAATTATTAGGAATTCCGTTCTGGAGTTCATGTGTGTCTCCGAGCGCT
>JAQIXR010000400.1:0-29272 GCA_034700825.1 Quadroppia sp. Gr-Ori-00064 | reverse complement strand
TCTCTCTCTCTCTCTCTCTCTCTCTCTCTCTCTCCTCCCTTTCCTCTGTGCAGTGAAACACAAAGTTTTGTCGCTTAACTGACTTTGAATTCGCAAACAATTGTTTAACACAATTGGCTCACAATTCACTATATAATTGAATGTTGAATTTGTGCTAAACTTATTTCTCTTCAATAATCTCTTTGTCTTTCATTCAACACTCAATTGTTCGTACGTTTAGCACAAGATCTAAAGACAAAACCAAATCTTTGGACTCTTTTTTTAAGTTACATCTTATTTGATATTACATCCAATGTTGTAATGCATGCCATGAAAGGACACACAAATGCATCCAATATTATTGATATTTGAGTTTCGCCTTCACTTTCATTCGCCATAACATCGTTCACGACATCATATGATGTATTGCTTATTGTTTTTCTTGTTTTAATAATAAAATTGTTTTCAATATTGAAATGCAATACAAAAAAAAGTGCTTATAATAAGCGATTTGAACACAATTTATTAGTCAAACAAAAAAAACAAATTTTAATTAATATTTATTATCATTGAAATTAGTATTTCAAAAATAATTCTCTCATCTCTTATAATATCAATTATTTATATTAAACATTGAATTGAACACAAATAGTGATTGAAGTCATATTGAAGTCATTTCTATATTGAATATATTTTTTCATAAAAACTATTTTCTTTATTAATAATATTATATATTATGTAATAATAGAATAAAAATACTTTTTTCAATGTCTGAGTCGTGAGAATAATGAAACGTAATGTCAGATAACATTAAGCGGAGAGAGAGAGAGAGAGAGAGAGAGAGAGAGAGAGAGAGAGAGAGAGAGAGAGAGAGAGAGCCAAAACTAGTTTTTCTATCTCTAATCGTAAGAGAGTTTTCAATTTCACAGTCAATCTAATAATGGATTATATACTGGAGGTATAGAATGTACCGGAATATATGTAAAGAAATATAATTATTATCTATAAATAGCTTAAAATATTTGAAATAATAACTAATGTTTTGTTTAGTTTTTATATACATTGAAATTAATGTATTTTTAATCAAAAATAATTTCAAACAAAACACAAAATGGGTTATAAAATGGCATTTATTGGCAGAATAATTAAGTAAGAAAACTATAATTTATTTCAATCTATCGTTTATTTCAATGGAAAATAAGACATAATTTAACAATAAAAAAGTTGAACAAAAAATACATTATTTTTTTGTTCAATTATTATAGGGGTTAAAAAATATATTAAATATCACGTAATTTTGTCTTTAGTTATATATATATTATATAAATATTATATATTTATGATTAGATTTAATGTGTTTTTTGAGTTGAGTTAAAATGTTTTCATTTCACTCGCAAACAAAATGGCTTAAAAACTATTATAAATATTAAATCGGAATTAAATATATATTTTCGATAATATTTTTTTATATTATTTTTGACATATTTTTCTCTCAAATATTTATTCCATAAAAATATAATATTTTTTTTATAATATGATATTTGGATTGTTTTGTTAGAGATAAGTATTTGCAATGAATATTATATAAGAGAATATTTATAGCGAATTCTCCTATCGATCGACACTTAAGTATTTCATTCACTTCTCAATCACAATATTTTATATACAATTTCTATTGAAATATTTCTACTCATATATAAAATGTAAATCGTATTTGAATTTAACATTGAAGACGACATAATATAAACTCAATCTTTATATCAATTGAGAGAATGATTCGTAAAATTTAATAATAATAAAAATGAATTTTCTTTTTTTGCGATCAATTGTTTTTTTACTACATATATATGAAATAAATGATTACTTTTTTTCTCATTTATGTTTACAATATTTAATTCAAAAAATATATTTTTCTTAAAGATTTTGATATCATTTTTATCAGCAAATTATATGAAATATTATTTTTATTTCAGTATCAAAACTAACAGTGAATTAGATTTTTATTCCCATATTTACATCTCATATCGTATTCTGTTTTTTATCGATTAATATAACATATAATTTATGTGACGTTAGTATTGATAGAGAGATAGACTGAGAAATGTAATTCATTTGTGAATATAAGTCATAACATGGAATATATTGTGCAATGAATTGAGAACACAATTAATTAAATGTGGATTTTTTTGTACATAAATATTATGTTTTTATACACTGCTATTACTCTATGAAATACAAACTTATTTTTTTATATGCAATTAATGTGAGCATTCATTTCGTAAACAAAATAACTGCAAATATTTATTATAAGAATTAATACAATAAATCCAAAACCAATTCATAAAATTGAATGCCATTTATATATTAAAATCTATTTATAGAAAATTAATTTTGAATTTTTTTATATAAATAATAATTTTTTTTCTTAATTTACTTATTTTTAGTGATTATTATATGCCATGAAATAAACACTTCTATTGTTTTATTGTTTTTTTTTATTTATTCATACATTCATTGAGGATATAATTAGATATAAAATGAAAAATTTCATTATTTATTCTTTCAATGAATGGCTTTGAAAGGCCTGTGATATATAATATAAGGAATTCATTATTGAAAAAATACTGTATATTTAAGGCTGACGTCAAGTGAAGTGAAAGAAAAAATCGTTTCTTGTCTTTCAATATATATAATATTTTTTATATATATTTAGATATAAAAACCTTAAGAATTTTCATTAAGAGATGATAAGATAGTCTCTATGTGTGTGTGTGAGAGAGGAAAGGGAGGAAAGAGCTGTTGATTATTATTTTGTGCGATGAAAAGGGCAGACATTAACCACAACTAATATTATATACATATCAAAAGTTAGTTATATTTTGATTATTTATATATCAAAAAGCAATCAAAAGCCGGTTTTAGGGTTTAATAGCAGAATATTTTTACGATTTTTTTCGTAAACACTTTTTATAAATAATATTTGATTTTTTGAAGTATTTTTTTCAACAAATACTACACAAAAATAATAATTACTTCAAATAATATATATTTTGTGACTCCTTATGTCTGACGACAAATATATATAACATGTATTTATCGATAAATTATATCAGAATTTAATTATCTATTTATGAGAATCTCATCATTAAAACTAAAGTACATATAAAATAAAATGCTTTTCAATTAAATACTGATAAAGTAATTATTTTTCATTCGCTTTAATTTATTATAAACTTTTAATTTGTTATTTCAATTGCATTTGAAATTTCATTATAAAAATATAAAAAGCCTTTTATATTGACTTTAATTCTTTCGAGTCGTTTGTCTTCACAACGACTAATACAATAAAAATAGACTTAATATAAAACTTAATTTAAACAAAAGGTCTCTTCTGTTCCCTCTCTTCTCAACAGTGTATTTCAAACGCTATTATTTGTGTGTTATTTGTAATATGTTATTAAAGGCTCTCTCCTATTGATGTGTTGGCACAGGGATATAGAAGAGAATAGACAGCACCAGTATCTAACATTGGGTGTCCATAAAGAGCATTATAAGCCTTTTTGTCTAATATGACGACAAATAAATGTCCAAATCATATATTGAGTCAAATATTGTCAAATCGCACGACATTATGAACACTATATAACACTTTTATTATATATATTTCTATATATAATATAAAAGCATAGAATATATGTTATGTTAACTTATATTTGATTGATTTGATGACAAAACAGATATTTTGTTCATTTAATTTCACTTCACTTTTTCTCTTTGCAATATCTCTCCAAAAGTCTGACAATTCATTACATTATATTATATTCTTTTGTTCTCAATTTTTTTCATATGTAATATAATTGTCGATAAAATAAATTATTTATAAAAAGAGATTTTTATTTATTTATCCCTTCATTGAAAATATATATATAAAGTCATTTGAAAAAAATATTTGACACGAAATTGCAGAACAATTTTCATTATCATTAGTGTTATTATTATTTGCCTTTAATGGATATGAAATCTCTTTTCAACTCAATTGTGAATAAGAAAAAAATATTTCTTTAAAAACCTAATTAACATTCAGTGTAATTCATTGTGCACCTGATGTTATGTCCCCTTCAATATGTTTGCTAACGATTGAAAAATAATTAATTTTCTATTAATCTGTTTATTATTAATTTAAATATAATTTTGAGAAAAACCCCTTAAAACTATTAAATGAAATCTTGTTTTTTTGAATTTCAATTATATTTTTTGAATTTAAATGAATTGAAATTATTTTTTCAATGCCTTTCAGTCATTAAATAAAATATTTTCAACGGTTTGTATAATATATATAAATATTATATTTCATGTCGTTATTAATCTCCACCTAAAGCCAGGGTTATATCAGTTGTGAATATTATATAATACCGTTCTGTACAGCCATTACAGAAACTCATATACGAATTGCCAGTGCCTTACAAATGGCTGTGCGAATGATATACGATATCTATTATGACATACATATAATTAAAATATATTAAGAGATAACCCATTAAAAACTCAATCGATTCGCGCACATATTGAAGAACTCATAATTGATTGAAATATATTTTTCATTCAATTTATAGATTAAATACAAAAAAAAGTTTACATAAAATTAAAAACAATTTTTAAGTGCAATCAATATATTTGTAATTCAATTACAACTATAATCTTAAGCATAAATTCAGAGAAATATATATTAAATAAATCAATGAATGAATGAATGATTTTTTTCATGAATTTTCATTAATCATAGCATCAATAAAATGGTATAATATTTGAAGTGTGAATATATTAATGATATTTTAATGACTAAAGAGATTTCGTTTAGATTTTTAAGAATTTTATGTCTTTTTATTTTGTATATAATTATTATGTATTTTATGAAATGAATCAAAATATAAATGATTTAATTAAATACAATTAAATGAATAAAATTTGGACAAAAATTTCTTCACAAAATTAAGTCTATTTAATAATAGTTGAAATAAAATTCAGATTAGATTTAAAATTAATGAATTTTTCATATTTTTTTATCATTAAATTGAGTTCAAAATTCTTATTTATTTTGTAATAAAAACATAATTTCTTCATAAAAAGTCTTATGATATAAATTAGGAGTAATTTTCATTATTTAATATTCAGTGGTTTACTATAAAAAGGAATTTATTTCATATAAAAATTATTTCATTTTTCTATTCATTATTTTATTCATAAATGTTTTCTATCAATAAAATTGTCGTCAATTTATAGAAACGAATTATAATTAGTTTAAAGTGAAAAATGTTTTCTAACAAAGAAATTGGGTCTCAAATTGAAAAATAGCATTACTTTTGTGATACAAATACTGTATAATATATTAAGAAATCATATTATATATGAATTTAGTGCAAAACTATTGCCTAAAAGAAAATTCATTGAAATTATATAACAAAATATTATATATTTTTCTCATATATTATAACAAAAAAAAAGAAATCATTCAATTGTATGAAAAGCTTTGAGAAAAACGGCATTTAATTTATATATTTTATATATGTTTATATATGTTATATATGTTTAGGCGGTTTTCATATAAAATATTTAATATATTGCTATCAAAAATACTTAGCATAATATCAGACATACTTTATCTCATATTTAAAGACATAACAATAGCTTTAATATTACACGAAATATATATAATATATTTTTATTGTAAAATTCAAGTATAAAAATAAGAAACATTTCTTCAAAATGGAGTTAAATATATTGAAAATGTTATGAAAAAATTTATTCACATTTATTACATAAAAAAATTAAAATGCATTTCAAAAGTAATTGACTTTTTTATGCATATGTTATATGAGTCGAGAATTTTTTTCATACAAAATATATATCATTTAATATTTTTTCGTACAAAATATAATCTATAGAGAGATGTGTATAATAGTTATGCGTATAATATTGTGTGAAGAAATAGCAGTGAATATACTGTTTGACGAACTCTCACATAATATTGAATATCAAATATTAATCAATCATTGAATTACATAATATATACAACACATTAAGAATTAGGGGTTAAAAGTATTTGTATAAAATTCATACAAATGTCAAAATTATGAAATTATGTTCCAGTCCTGAGAAGGGTTTGAAGCCAAATATATTATATATATTTCCCTTAGTTTTGAATTTGATTTATAATTTATATCTTATAAACCAATCGATAATTATTTTAGTTTTTTCTCTGTCTCACTATTTCTCTCTCATCTCATCTGAGAAGAGAATAAGAGATAAATGAATGAAATATATTTTAACTCAATTATCATCCGATGGTTTGATTGAATGGATTGCGAAGAGAAATGAGAAATATATGTAAAAATTAATACATGAATAAAAATTGTGTACATTTTCTAATATACAGTACGTATAGAGAATATAAGTGCCAAAGACCTCCATTTCCTGTAAACTCAATAATTTGTAATCTAAGCGACAAAAAAGAGCAAAATTTTTGCTTTTTATGTGCACATGGATTGCAGGGTCTGGTTGTGTATGTGTGATATGTGAGCACATATAGCCCCCTAACTTCAGGCACCGTCAGATTTTTTACATTATATATTACATTCATATCGTCTAACATATCGTTAACTATATTACAAAAGGCATTGTATTTGAAAATATGATAAACAAAAGTTTTAATTATATTATTTTTTATGTCTTTTCTATCTTTACTTTTGATCAATAAAATCACTTCAATTTTGGCTCAATTTATTCAATTATATAACAAATTAACTCTAAATTAATTAACTGTTATTTTATTTTTATATTCATATTTACTGCAAAAATACGATAATATATCATATAATTTTGTTTTGATTTTTTTAGAAGTTTTTTCTCTGAATTCAAATGAAAATCATTTTGAAAACTAATGTAAAAACAAAAGTCAATATTAAATCAAAATCTCATTTCCTGAACGGCATTATTATAGCGAAAAATTAAATAATTTATAAAATAAAATAAAATAATAATGTTTTGACTTTTTGCCAAACACTATACACAACCATAATATTCTGTTCCCTCTCTTATCTCCACTTCACCTCCCGTTCCCTACGTTTGGCCCTCATCTGATCCATGACTCACAAACACACTGTATTTTTTGTCTTCTACTTCTTATGCTAAACAAAAGCTATGGTCAAAAAAGTTGTATAAATTACAGGATTTTTTCTATTATATCATTTCATTCACAACTCAATAGACAATTAAAGAGAAATTTTTGTCAAATTTTTTGAACGAGTTTTTCAAATAACCAAATAATAATGAGATGTGATTTCGATCCCTATATATCAGATAGACTGCGCCGGCAGTTGTTATGCCCTTAAAACTATGTCAACATATAATAGCCGACTCGACCCTATTTATAGAGGGGGCAGATATTCAATACACAGAGGCTGTGATGAACAACAGTGTGCAGAATATTAGCCAAAATATTATATTTTTTCATTTTAATGGTTGAAAAAATTTTCATTTCAACAGTCAATTAGTTATACGTTTTGTTTGTTGTGTGGAATAAGGGGTAGAAATATATATATATTTAAGTTTCGAAAAGAGTTTTTTTATTATAAATAATATATTTATATATTTAGCACAAACTCTATAACGAATGCAATGATTAAATGAATGGATGATTGATTTGAAAATAAGTTTTTTTTATTATTTTTTTATTGAATTAAATAATCAAAAAAATTGCTATTTATTTAGCGATAAAAATAGCGGAAAAATAGTGTATATATTGAGTGAAATATTGGGAAATGAAATCATTATTAAAAATAACATTTAACCAAAATTGAGACGTGAATTGAATTGCATTGAAAATTTCAATTTGAAATACAAGAATAAAATCATTTTCTAAAGATATTTACGAAATATCAAAATCATTTGAATATGAGATTCAACTAAAAAATTAATGAGATTTTATATTCCAGTGAACATTATTTTGATTATTTTCAGACCGATTTATAATAAAAAATCACATAATTTATGGCCAAAACTATAGGGAATAGAAAATTATATATAAATTCATTTGAAATCTAATATAAGTTTTGATTTTGAAAATCTCTTTTGGTTTTTATTTTCTCAAAATGTTTTCAAAAAATCAAAAAACAACTAAAAAAAAGTAATAACAAATTTTAATGCAAATTCGATGAGCGAATGGTTTGGTATTTGAGGTGTTTTTCGCTATAAATAATGAGTTCACTTATATTATAGTTAACTTGTTTTCCAATCAATAATATCATTGAAATCGAGTCCACAATTGATGGCAATTGTATGCAATGATTGATTCAATGGCTGAGATATGGGCTGTCTTTCACTGCTATTGTTATCCGTTGAATCATTGATACAATTATTGTTAATATTATTAGTGTTTGTGTTGATTATGATCTGAGTGTGTAATCTTGGCCAGTGATCCCTGTTCTCCCCCAACCTATCGCTGCACTATATCGTATTGATTGAATCAATAGAATAATTAAATTTTGATAAATATTGAAAATATAGTCCATTTATAGACGTATTATTCGATAGAAATTATTTTATTTGATATAATATTCTCAGAAACTCTACAAAAAATAATTGCTTTTTATTTCAAATAATATTATATGAGTTTTGAATTCAAAGCCTGAAAATTGAGAACTAAATGAGTTGTTAGCGAATGAGACGGAATCGGGAGATTGTGTTTCGCTGGGGACAGACGGTCTGAATGTTATTGAGAAGATTTAATAATAATATATACTGTCTATGAGTTTAAGCATTGCATTGTAAATACGCCTAAAATTAATTGCTATGAAAAGACATTTGCAGTCATTGTCAGTAATGATCAATAAAATGGTTTACAAAGTTTAATGCAATTCAATGTCTAACTCAAAAGCGAGAGAGAGAGAGAGAGAGAGAGAGAGAGAGAGCTTATAAGGCGTGACGTGTATTAACAAAATTAAAACAATTGTGAGAGTGTTGGGACAGATGAGGACAGGGATGGAGGGACTGAATACTGTTTGGAAAGAATGACTAATTTTAATCCATTGCTATAATAGTAATAAACAAAATATTAGTCAACAAAACAATAATATTGTAATCAAAATAAGTGTTAATTTTTATTACAGTATTTTTGAAATAATCGCACAAAATATTATTCATTCCGAGTCTCGAGTGTTGAGTATATGCGCTCCTAAATAGCTATCTGTGCCACTGTTTGTCATGGCTTTAGTTGTACTGTTATTGCCTGTGCTTTTCGGATAATAAATAATTTAGTGTTAATTCAACCATAAAATGAAAAGTGAAATTAGAGTAAAAATTTTTGTGACAAAAATTTTAATTTTAATGAATATTAATTAATATTCAATGAAATCATAAAAAAATTATAACAAAATTATACCAAAACTATAAAGAAATTCATTATTCAATTAGAGATTATTATTGTTTTTATGTAAAATTCGGGCAAAAGTTATACATAATTATCATATTGTTTAGAATATTCTCTTGTGTTTAGTAAAGCCATGACATAAACTGGATGTGCGAACACTGATATGCGCTGTGTATTATATACTGTATATAATTGTATATTAAATATAAAGTTAAATATAAATAAGAAGAGAGAGAAAGAGAGAGAAAAAGTTTGTTTAGGAAAAATAGGAGAAACACAGCGTTTGAACCGAGAGTTGAGGTTAACGTTCTCTCAAAACAAATTCAATGGAAAAAAATTGCAGATATTTTTCATTCACGTGAAGAAAAAAAAAGTTGACATTTTTTTCGCTTGACTTTTCGAAATGAACTGATAATGAAATTTAATTATTTTGAATGAGATTTTCAATACATTTTGCCATTATTTCTCCGTTGAGACCGAAATGTTGTTCATATTTATTGGGTTTATAATAATATTTAGATATAAAACACACACAAAATGGTTAAACATTTGTTTTTGCGAACGATATACAGGTATATCTGAATCCATTGATTGTATGTTTGAATAAAAGTTGATATAAATCTAAAGCCAATGTTGAAACCAATCGATATGTGGTCTGTTTTTTTCGCACAGTTCGATAGTTTAAATAATAAGTTTACATTTAGATTAGCCATAAAGTGACTGTGCTTTAAGGCATCGATGGGTTAGACATAAAGAAATAATAAAAATAATAAAAAGGGGACGAAATTGTAAAATATATTTAATGATTTGATAAAATGCCAAACAGTTTCATAACTGCCTTTTATTAACATAGAATTCATTGATTTGAATAATAGTAATAAAATATATTTCAAAATGAGATTAAATACTTAATGAGTTCATAACATATGAACTGATTTTCAAAAAACTTAATTTTCTTCTGTATTTTAAACGAGAGAAAAAAATAATGAAATTAAGAAAAAATAAAAATTGAAAATAAAATATTGAAAATTGAATATTAAATGTTAAATAATAACGATTTGAATGAATAAGAAATTTTCAAAATTATATTTTGCATATAAATCGTGACAATTATTTGATTGAATAATAATTTATAGAAAAATATTTAAATAACTCATTAAATATGAATAGTTTTATAATCAATAGCTTATAAATAAAGAGATATATTTTTTTCATATAAAATATCTGATAATAATATATTTTTTCATATCATTTGTGTATTAAATATAAAGTATAAATAATTGAATTGAATATATATGGCACAGGCATTACATGTCGTTCCTTTTCAGTGAAAGGCTATAATTCATTGTCATATCTAAATCGCTAATAAAGTGAAACAAATATTACATATTATTTCATATGAATTGTATTTCTGTTGAAAAATATATTATAAGTTATATAAACGTATAAAACATTATTCAATACAATATTCTTTGCATTATTTTTACGCTTGATTTTTGTGTTCAACACTTGTGTGTAAAGCAAACAAATGGATAACCATTTTGTTATGTATTTTATTGTTATTACTGTTTATGCCTTTGAAAAAACATTTCAAATATCAAAAACAAGAGTAGAAAACATTTCATATAAAAACATTATATAATTTTATTTTTTCTTTAGTGAAACTATTTTTTGTAATCAAATAAATATTTTTTTTTGAATGAAAGTATATTTTATTTTTCACATCCTTTAAGTTTAAGCATTGAATTGAATTTTGCTTTTTCTCGACTATTGATATAAATGTGAAATTGATTTTCTCGTCGACTAAAACATAATTGAATTTTGTTGGCAAAGTTTTTACCATATTTTTAATATAAATAACTCGTTGTGAACATTGAATTTGAACATTGAATTAAATATTTTATTTTTTACGAAATATATTTTCACAACTAATTTATTCACGAAATCCACTTTACATTATAATAAGGCGTTCCGATAGGACTGGGACTTCGCATTCAATGCAAAGCATGAGATATTTAAACAAAATCTAGATTTTTGTTCATTTGATTTAAAATAAGAGATAATTAAATCGTTAATTATTTAACTGTATGTTTGTTAAGGAGAGAGTGAACACACATTTCCTCGCATTCATTACAGTATAAAAACATTTGTTTTATAGTTGTGTCTATTTTTGAAATGTTTTTCACTTATAATATCGATTGAAAGCAAACATTTGATGTAAGAAATGGATATTTTTAGTGAAAAAATAATTAAAATCTATTTAATTAAAGAAAGACTTTTGTGTGGATTCAATGGTATTGAATATTTATATGTAATGTAACTCAATATTGAATACTGAACTGAATAGAAAATTATTTTTATATACAGTATATATAATATTATTGCCAAACATATAATTATTATAAGCACTACTACCTGTTATAGCACTTGGATATCAGTGCGTAATTACAATTCAAGGTTAAAAATACATAAATTTTATTTTCAATTCAATTTTCAAACACAAAGCAGTTTATAATAAGTGTGTGTTTTGAAAAAAATAGAGAAAAATATCTATAATGAAATGGAAAATAAAATGTCGAATAAATTGCTGTAAAAATAATATAAAGAGTGAAATCCCTCACAATTTTATTGCTTAAACACAAAAAACCCTTTATTTGATTTCATATAACCTTCTGATATATAAACTGTGAATTGTTTTCATACAATAAAAGCAATCATTTTTTACTCAACAAAAAACAAAACATTTTTAACATTTAAATTATGAAATTCACATAAAAAAGTCATTTTTCAAATAACTTATGACTTATTAAATCGAAATAAAGAGTTATTTTTCAAATAATATATACATTATTTCATTAGTTTTCTCTCTTTCTCTCTCTCTCTCTCCCTCTCATTCTCCCTCTCATTCTCTCTCTCATTTTGTTGTGAAGAAAAAAAATAGAAATTCATTGCAAATGATATTTAATAAAAAACTGTTTATTTGAATATGAAATAAAGTCAACAAAATATTTGACTTTTTCTTTGTTCGCTAAAAATCATTAATTCCTCCAATCCTTTGAAATCTCTTATCATATGATATATAAATACATTTATTTTATTGACACCAAATTATTGACTCCAAAACAGGATGTGATTAAATAATTATATGATTTTCTTTGCGTTTAAGAGAAAACTATCGCAAAAATTATTGAACACTTTTTGTGTGAAATTTTCACTAAATGAAAATTAACGACAATTTTGTATATAAAAAATGTGTTACGAATTATTGCTATAATTGATTGAGTGAAACATTTTTTATAATTATATCAAATATTTCTCTAAATGACCTTTTCTTCACTCATGGCCACAAAAGCCACTCTCACTTATTATAAGCCATGCCATTAATTCCTGTGCCATTAAATACATACCAATCGCGCGTTCTTCTTATATAGTGAAGAGCGCGCGTCGTTTCGGCCGACTCTCCCCATCGCCTGTCGACCCTCTTTAGGCTAACACCATTACCCCCTCCGTTCCCCCCAATTCATTTGCCTCGTCTCCTATTCTGAGGCACAGCCATAATATCATATATACATGTTGTGAGCGTTGTTTGCAAAATGAAGGTCCAAAATACCAGATGCCTGACTGCCTGTGCTCTCAACGCACACACCGAACCGATATCTATGTTATTCCTAAGCAATGGTTGATATTATTTCTATCACAAAGTGCTGCATAACTACCACTACTGGTTAGACCTATTTGGCGATGGTGTCAGTCTGTCAGACCTTATATTCATTGTCTGTATTTCCCAATGAATATATTGAGCCCAAACGCACACATCGATAGCACACATACATTCGGTCCGCCCTTTAATACTATTCATAAATTTCTTCGTAAAGAAAATAATAATTTCTTTACTTATTATCTAATAATAAGTAATAAAATAATAACTGAAATATCATTCCATATGATATTCGCCGCCAATATTATTGTTCGTAAAAATTATTTTTTATTGTTATATGTCTTCTGGACTATTAGTGACCCAGAAGTGATTGCAAATTATTATCTCTTTGTCCTAATGTGTGAATCAGATCATACGATAAATTAGATTTGAAAAACTTTTTGCGTTAAAACATATTTAAACAAAAATAACAATTTTGTTATCAATAGTAATAATCAGTATTTTTTCATATACTGTAAACAGTTTTTCATACATTAATTTCAAAAAAGTTGTCATGAATTTTGAATTTTAATTTTTAGTGCTTTTTATAAGAATTTTATTTTATTAATAATATATTTCACTCCACTTTTGCCCCCAAAACAAAACACTTGATTTAATGTTGAAATTTTATTCTCAATTTATTTTATGCTTAAATTTTTAAAAGGAAATAATTTCACATAAATTGCATGAATATATCGTTTTTTTTGTGGCAAAACTTATGTTACTTTTTGTTTGTATTTTTGTTAATAAAACGTTAAAATATATTTTTATATTAAAAAATTTCTGCAAAAAAAGTCTGTTTTATTCGTAATTTAATTAATTAATTAAACATTAAATATATTTTATTCACTATTTTTCAATTAAGAAATAATTAACTGAATTATTGAGGCTTTCATTGAATGAAAAACCCCGAAAACCAGTTAATCAAACGAAAAGTTAATTAACAATTAGTTTATATAATATAATCATTGATATATAACTGTATGGAAAGGGAAAAAATATTATTCATTTTCATTACGATATTTCGACATTCATTTCATTGAGATTTTTTCAGAGAAAAAAAGTTTTGAAAATTATTTATTAAATGAAATATTAAAATAATTATACGTTTTGTATATAATCTATGATTTGTTTATTGAAATATAAATTCATATATATTTGATTCGATCAATAATTGGTTGAATAAAAGAGCAAAAAAGAAAATATAGGAAATGTATGAATACATGACTTTATATATTATATCGCAATATAAATTCAATTAATATATCGATCGCTTTTGGAAATGAAATTTGTTTTCAATCAAAATAAATATATATTTTTCTTTATTAGGATTTGTTATAACGAAAAAACAAATACGATTTTATATATTGATAGCCAATTCATGTGTTGATATATTGATCCGGGGTATAAAAGTTAATTAAACAGTGTTTTTCTTTTTTCAATAACCAATTCGTATAAAATTATGTCAAATAATCAAACCATTGAATTGAATGTAATTATCTTTGATATGAATTGTGAAAACTATGTTATCTAACGATTAAAAGGGATTTTAATATTTATTTATTTATTTAATTTATATATTGTTTTTGTTGTTTTATTTGTGAATAATATATAATTGTTTTTTTATTATTCACTTTTAATGTATTATATTTTTCAATACTTATCGCATATTTTACATGAAATATAATAAATTGAAAAATTATTTCATTCAAAACTATCTATGGTTTTGATTGAATGAGTTCAGAGAAACACATGAAAAATCATTACTGAATTTGGGTTTTTTACACCTCTTTATACATAACAGTAATCATAATAATAATGAAAACAAAAAAATTCAAATTCGAGAAATACTTTTTATTTTAACTTTTTTTGAGTTATATTTTCCGGCAATTTATATGAGTTTAGAGTTTTCTCATTAGATTTGATGACAGATCAAAGCCAGTGATTAACCAAATGAAACAAAAAAGCGTTTTATAAAACATATGTATTTTTATTTTCAGTTTTCAAAAGCAATTATTCATACGATTTGAGAAATAATAAATTTCTTTCAAATATCAAAATAATAATAAAAAAAATTATTTAACAAAATAATAAAAACACACAATTCATAGGACTCTCAAAAGACTTTTTGGTGTTTGTTATGAATGCAATTATAAAATGCATTTGACTTTTGAGTATAACCTCATTACTGGCCCGTCGTATGTGTTAACTATGAAAACCAGTGTTTCATATAATTTGTGTATTTATTATTATATGGTATTATATTTTGTTGTCTGAATTTCATTATTACTTCCCTAACAAACGATTAAATGGCATATTATATATAAAAGCAATTTTTTTTAATAATACCCAAAGTCTTAAATAAATTCTATAATGAAATAAAACATCAAATCGTAATAAAATTATAATTTTAATTGTTTGCTGACCTTAAATATTAAGTTAAATACATAGATAATAGCGTTTGATATATAATAATATAAAAGAAATATTTAATATAATAAAAATAGAGACTCTTTTCACTTGAATTTTAAACATGAGTTGCGTTTTCATACATACATAGGCCGTATGTATGCGAGAGAAGGCGTCTATTGATTGTAGTCTTCAGTCAGTCATACAATTCATTGAATTGAATTCAATGATAAATTAAAGTATTGTGTGATTCAATCATCGCATGAAAACGTCTTTTCGTATACACAAAAATCCATAAAAATCTTTTTTTCCACTAATTCTTGTGATTAAATATTTTTAATGTATTTTTGCTGTTATATATCGTATATAATATACAGTATATTAGACTTAAATAATATATAGATATATATATATAAATTGTTTTTGAACTCATTTTCGTCTCTCAATACAAAGCAACACAAATACAATACAAGCCATGAGTTTAGATCATATTTTTTCGGTGTTTTTTTTGTTCGTCACTTATATTATTAGCCCATAGTATGAGACGAGCGCTAACATAGCTGAGCACTGGTAGCACTGTATAGTACCAGCGCTAGAATATAATCATTTAATATCTGGCCATCATTTAGAGCCCCCCTAAAAATATATTATGAAAGCCATTACTCGCCCCTAACTATATGTATATAACTATTACATTAGTCGCCCATAAGTTATAGTTATATAATTTGACTCAAAATTTGATGAATTTTTTGTTCCCAAACTATTTTATGTATGGGCTCATGAGAACAGTCTGTTTTAGCAGTTGCTCTGATATATCCAATAAAATGATAATTACTTTTCAACAAACATAGAGTTGAAGAAACATATAATCATTATTACTGTTGCGATAAGTTTTTTCTGGTGTTGTTGTTGTCTGTTGTTTAAGTGGATAATCACTCAAATGAATGAATGGCCTATCGATTGATAGCCAACTTATTCGCCATTTCAATTCAATTAGACATTTACGCAAATCTCTATCCAATGACAGCTGAAATGAGGCCCAAAATATGTGTGCATTTATATGTGATATATTTATTTAATACGACTGTCCATTGAATGGTCGGCCTTTTAGGGTCGATACGGAGAGATGGGTTACAATAATTGAGTGAATATGTTGTGTATGTTATGTAAGAGTCGACCAAATATTATATAGATTTAGGGAATATTACCTTTCATTATGTCGTTTGCAATATCTCTCTATCTCTCTATTGAAGTATATTTTTCTCTCTTCAATAACTTCCTATCGTTTTGACTGATTGTGCTTTCGATGTAATGTATGGCCGAAAAGACCCAAACTTTTTCTCAATGTTATGTTATTTTGTTGTAAATCATCAAAAAATCAATCGTTTAAACCACACAATAGGCTATTGTCTGTAAAATTATTTATAATAATATAATACAATTTTCTTTGGCTTTCATTTTAATTATTTTTTTCATTTATTTTTTTTCATACGCTTTCGAAATGAATTTTTTCAGACTTAAAATATTCAATGTTTTTATGTACAGATTATATTAAAAGCGAGAAATGAATTATTACTTCAAAAACAAACTGTTATTCAAAACAAAATCAAAATTTGAATATAAAAAAATGAAATTTCAATTTCATAGTGAAAATGATAACCACTTATAATAAATCACTGCATCCAAGGGTTGTCTACAATTTAATGAATTTTTATGCATTATTTTTATTGTTATTGTCGTCGAAATATATCTCACTCTGACTTTACTCTTGAAATTCTGTCACTAATATTCATAGAGTAATGGTGTCTAAAGTGAATAATTGTCGCTTAATTTGTATGTGTTGTGCCCTCAGGTGCTAATTATTGAATGCTAAATGTGTATGATGTGAATCGCGCGACTCCCCTGCCTTTCATGGAGAGGACAGGCATATAAAGACGACGACGACTACGACGGCTGTTCACTGTTTTTCGCACTAAATGCTATAAAAAGCCAATTCTCTCGAATAAACACTCAATTCTTTGTACGTTTTCACTGTTTTTAATAAATAAGACTTTAGTATAAAAGGCATTAATGTCTGTCTCTAACAATCGATTTGTATACACAAAACAAAACTCTGGACCACTTGTCACAAGCCTTTCCCCTAACGATTCGCTGCCTATAATAAAATGTTGATTAAAAATAGGACTCATTTTTATTGTACTATATTTTTGGCAAATAATTCGCCCCTTTTTTCCTCTCGTATAATATATTTTGGTATTTAAACTGTGATCTGAATAACTAATGGCTATTACATTAGGACTCCTTTTATTCAATATACATATAAGTGCTCAAATCTGGCGCTCATTCTTCTGGTGCTGTCTATCCATATCAATCTCGTCTATGATATGGAGAGACTATTATTCAATTTGTGGTCTCAATTGTGATTAAATATGACTTCTTTTGCCTTCAAATATCACAAATGAATTGATTTCTATTTATTTGAAGACATGAAAAACAAAATCAAAAATTCATTTGATTTGAAATTCTTATTTCAAACGAAAGAAACATAAATAACATATAAAGTCAAATGCAATCCATTTTAACGTTATATATAAATAAGAGAAAAAAATATATAAATCAATTTTTCTCTATTTCTCAACCCTTAGAACAATTGGTTTATATGAAAGGAAAGACATATCTGTTGTGAACAACATTTTTCTAATTCCAGACAAAAAAAAGCAGAAATAAAACCCCAAAAAAGCTCTTCATTTGTAATGTATATAAAATAAACAAAATATTAGATTTGAACCAATTTTTGTCAATTTATTGTTATTATAGTCGAGGTTAAAGTATTTGAAAAACAGACTTTCCTTTAGTAAAAAATATTTTCTCATATTATTTGGCCTTATTTTATATTCACTTTGAAATTGCTTTCAAATGTTATATCAAATCCAAAACTGAATATTGAAATGAAATATAAAAATATGAAAATTTAATAATATTTTATAGAATACGTAAATATTTTATGTTTTCATATTATATTATATTATATTCAGTGATAGAATAGGAGAAAAAAAATTCAAAACATGAAGTTATGATACGATATATTATTTGGAAAATTAGTGAAAAAACTCTTCCTAAACGACAGTCAAGTATTTGATTCACATTTTTGCCAAATCAATGAATGACACAAACATTTGAATTGATTTTTTTTCATTTAATTCATTCATTCACTTAAATCAAATTAAGTCTTATTTTTCAAATATTCACTTCTATACACACTGTGTGTGTGCTCTACTTAATGGTATCTGCGCTGCACTGGTATATACCAGTGCACACACACACACACACTCATACAGCTCGCCCTCATCTTAGCCTTTGTTAAACAAATTATTCACAATTTTTATTATATTTGAATGCATTGAAAGAGTGAATAATAATATACAACATTTCAATGACTTCTAAACACAATATATGGGAAAAATTAGAGACAATAATAAATATTTATAATAAGAAAAACAGTGTAAAAAAAGTGTAAAAATCAGGGGAAATATAAAAATTTATTTTATATGATAAAAATTTTCATTAAATCGAGTCAACTCTCACTTGTATTGTGCAATACTTCCCATAACTTGCCATAGAATTGCTTATGTTATATATATTTATATTGGATTTTCTCTCGACTTCTTTAGTCGTGAATTCAATCGATACGAAAAATCTGAGTTCAGTTCAGTAGGAGTAGTGAAGAGCGCATACATTGTGTGTATTATGAGTGCACACATATTATATACCAAAAGCCCATACCATTCAACAAAAGGCTTCACTGTCTGTACTGTATATATACTGCATAAGTGTATATACAATATTAAAAAAAGTACATTCAATTCAAATGTATTTTTTGTTGTTGTCATCACTGAAAACATTAGACGATATTTAATATATTTTTTATGATTAATATTTGACTTATAATTTCAATCCAAATGTAAACCCAATTCAAACTCAATGCAAACGTAGAGAAAAAATAATAATTTGTCTCTCAATTGTCTGTCCATTCATTCATTAATATAATGTTTTATCATTTGTTCCAACCATTTGTCTGTCTGTCTCTCTCTATGTGTTTGTGTTCTCTCTGTCATTCAAAGGCATTTCAACTCTCTTTTCACAAGTTTTAGTCTTTAGTTTACTTTGCCATTCATTGCGATCCACTCTCTCAGTGCGCATAATATTTTCCCATCTATTCCCTACCGTTCCTCTCATTGCTATCGTCACAAAAACAGCCTAATGTTTAATAAACATTTACGACACAATTAGTCAAATAAACTCCTCTTAAATTAATGTCTCGATTATTGAATAATTGAATTGTTTTTTATATATTATTTACTCAATCACTTGATTAAGAAATACTCGTTTAATATGTTTTTCATTTTAATAACATTTTATGTGAAACTCATTAATGAATTTTGAGATTTATTTCTTCAAACAATTGACAAATTTTTATGTATTCACAGATTTGGCGATAAATTACTTAAAAGGATAATTGAATTCATTTTATTCATACAAACAATTAACTGATTTATAGCATATAATATCAATTAATTGTATGTTTTGAGACAAAAAAACTTTTCATTTAATACAAATTTCAGTCATAAATCAATAAAATAGAGTTCAATGATATTCAAACATATTATGAATATTTTGATTCGTTTTAAACAAATCGTAAAATATATACAAATAATCAAAACGGATATCAAAACGAGAAAATGAGTTGAGGTTTACATTAATATAACTTTTTTTATTGTTTATCACTGAATATAATCTGAAATAATTCCGAAAATCTCATCGAAAACAATAAAACTCTTTATTCCTTCACATAATCTTTAAATTAAACACAAGAAAAGACATTTCATTTCATATGAGCCCAAAAAATGGGTTATTTAAGAGTCGAGTCCAATATTTATGTTATTTATAACTATCTGTTTATTGTTTATCCGTTTGAAAGATCGATAAGAAATACAAATGCGATGACTATGTGATCGCTAATAATATTGTGTATAAATTGTATGCTATTTATAAACACAAAAAAATATATGAATTATATTTCCATTCAATTCAATAGACATTTCATATGAAAGCTATTCTTCGCTTTGTTTTTAAAAATTATTTATTGTTTAAAAAAACAAAAATGAATTCAATTTTTCATTATATTATTTTTGACACATTATTATTACAGTTAATTAACTTATATTTAATTTAATTGATTTTCAATTCAATAAATGTTTCGGTTGAAACGAAGGGCAAAATTGTCCTAAAAAGTTGAAAACTTGTTATTATTTAGCAATAAATTAATTGATATATTGTTTGCCATTGAATGTATAGCACGAAGTGTTGGCCGCATCAGAGAAAGTAATATTGCGATTAAGTGATTTAGTGACCTGGATCACTGACCAAGTCGATTGGATGACCGGATTAAAGACTCAGACCGTAATCGACGCCAACACTAATGTCGACAATAATAGTATCAATGATTCAATGGATAACAACTGTAAGAGACAGCCGATGTCTCAGCCGTCGAATCAATCATTACATCCAATTGCCATCAATTCTGGACTCGATTTCAATGATATTATCCATGAAAAGCAAGTTAACGGTGAGTTTGAAATAAATGTTCACTTCTATTATGCTATGAAATGATGTTTTCATAAATAAATAGCAAAAATTTTGCGCTTAATTTAACGCCCAAACCATCAAAAAAAGTTTTCATTTAATTTAATTTTTGTTTTCAAATCCAGTTTTAAATATCAAATCTAATTGTTTGAACAAATTTTTTTCTGTTCATTTAATTGTGTTATTTTTTTTGTATACAATTTTTGTTTGGTTTTTGATTCAAAGATATAGACATGAATTAAACATACATTTAATTCAAGCGAAAATATTATTAAGTTTTCATTTAAAGACTTTTTATTAAATATGAAAATCATTTTCCATATCATTACTGATGAATGCCTTAAATAAATGAATAATTATTTTCAAACTAATTATAGTATATTATCATTAAAATGAAATTTTTCATTTTGTTCACAATTTTCATTATATACGAGATATTAAATATAAAAAAAGTTTTTTCATTTAAAATAAATATCTATTTTTAGACTAATTTTTTAAAATTAAATTATATATATTTTCTCTTATTTTATACATAAATTATAATCATTTTCGCGAAAAAATCTTATATTTTATAAAAATTCTTAATTCATATCTTTTTTTCAATCTTCTATTCATTAAAATATCATTAAAATTATATTTAAATTAAATCTTATTTCAAAAGTTAATGCATTTTATTGATGACATAATTAATAAAAAAAGTCTTCAAAAATCGTTTATTGATTTGAAATATATATTATTTTTATATATATTTCACATAAAAAATATTTAATAACAAAATGAAAATCATTTTCTGTTTTCATTATTGATGTCAAATAAAAATGTTTTTAAATATATATTACATTTTCTAATAAAATATTTATATTTAAACCTTTATATCTTTTTTTGGCAAAAGTTATTCACAAATTATAGACGTTTTCAATCAAATCCCATATTAAATACAGTCGTATTTAGTCTATCAATTCATATATTGTGCAACTGTTGTAACAGTTATTAAATATTTTATTAAATATTTTTCTCACTAAAAAATTCAAGTTTTTTATAATTTATTTGAACTATTTTTTTAAAAATAATTTGATTTTAAATTTCATTCAAATATTTCATATCCAGATTAAAGCCTGAAATTCATGTGAGCTTTACATGAGTTCATACGATATGTCCTTAAAATATGTGAAACAAATAATAAAATACAAAATCATTATTAATATTCAGTACAAAAAAAAACATTATATAAATCGCAACACTTTTTATTTTTTGCTCTTATTTTTTTGATATCATTAACTGATTTGTATTAATCACTCGACAATAAGTGTCAACAAATGATTTGTTGAACAAAAAAAAATTCAAATATGATTTCTGTCTTAATTAAAAGTGATTTATTAATAAGAGTTGTATTTAATTATATACCAATCCTTTCAACTCCTGTTTCCTTAATTAAAGGCATTCATTGACAACAATAAATATAAGATATAATAATTTGCTTAATATATGAAAAGCAACAAAAAAAAAATGCAATTAAAAAATTAGTACAAAATTTTTATAACGTTTTTCATAATGTATTGCAAAATATTTTTGTCATTTGATGCGAGAAAATATAAATATTAATTATTTGAAAACTTTAATAAAAACGATAAATATTTTGCGTTCAGTCATCATATGTGGGAGTATTAAAGGGTTTGTTTACTATAGAATTGACAACAAAATAACATTATATATGAGCGAAAAAAGCCCTAAAGTATCCGAAACAACTAATAGCTATATTGCGCTCTAATAACTAAACATAACATTGTATATCATATTGAATACGAGATTATTATTACTGTTATTATTATTACAATATTATAGCATAAAAACGGCTATGAATTCCTCTTGAGATCAGTCAACTGTGTGGACAAGAAGTGGCAAAAAAATTATTTTATTCGATAATAATTTATTTTATTAGCAAATATGGTTCACATGTTTTTCACTCCTTTTTTTCATAATTTGATATTTAGTTCTCAATTTTGGGTTATTTTTTGTGGTTTTTCATTGATTTGTATTTCCTCTAAAAAATCGTTTTTGAAATTTTCATTTCAAATAATTTTTTGTTTAATTATAAAAACTATTTGTATTTACTTAAAGAGAATGTTTTATTTGTATTTTCAATCACTAATTATTTGATAGTAATTTGTTATACAGAATATTGTTTAAACAAAAACCATTAAATTGTTTATATATTAACGAAAATATTTTAATTTTTAACATTTATCTCAGCCTTTAATCTTAACGTTAAATGACATGAAAACAACTGACAATTATTTCATTTGTATTCACTATATCTATATAAATATACCCCTATTTGACACTTAATATTATTTTGTTATTTAATTTGAAAATAATTTCTGTTCATTCAGTGAAAATCCTGGACTTAAATGTGAGATAACATACTTATGAGAATAAATCCCTCAAATATATAATGCATTTCTTATACAAGTTATATATATTTTTATCCCTGAGTTCACAAACAGTTTTGTATTGAGTTTTTATGTGCTTTTATTCCGTTCAAAGATTTTTGTAAATATATTGTAATATTTTTTTTGTAAAAATATTATTTTAACTCTTCTTTATTGTTCATGACTTTCACTATATATTAATAATCATTTGATTTCTGATACAATTTCTCGACAAAAAGCGAAACACTTTTGTCTTATATAATAAATATTCGATAGATTTAAATATATTTGAATTCACAAAATTCTGATATATTTCAGGAAATATATTACGAATTGTTATATATTTCTCAATAACTTATATAATATTTTCCCCTTCAGAGTAGGCGCACATTCAGACATACTCTACTGCACACCAGTGCCAGGAATTGCTACATATGTTTAAATCGATGGCCAAAAATAATATAGAATTAATGTTAATATCTCTCTCTCTCTCTCTCTCTCTCCTCCCTTTCTCTCTCCCTTCCTATTCAACAACTATAGCGCGTTATGTAATCCATTGACTGTAGTAATACTTGAGAACAATCTCCCTTTCCTTCGAATACCTCCGTTAGAGCACTCATAGCAATACTACCACTGATTATACAACGAGTTGTTAGATATAAATGGTTTTGAGCCAATAAATTATCTCTAATATCGCTCTTCATTTCATATCATACTTATAAGTGTTGGTCGATATGTCTGTAGTCTTAGGACCCAAACCCAGCGCTCAATGTGTTTGTGAGGAAAGCATTTCTTTACACAAATATAGATTGAAAGACATTTTATGATACGTTAAAGAGATTAATAAAAATTCTCATCTCATATACAGTATAAACAAAAATAATGATAATATTGTTACAAAAAAAACATATTATATTAAATATGAAATACAAATGCATTACAAAATTTATGCTAATTTTGTGTTCAATTTTTATCTCATTATTAATATTATTTTTATTTTTTGATTCATTCAATTTGCGTGTCTTTTAAATACAAGTCTTAAAAAGTAATTATAATTTTTACAAATAATTATTTACTATTTTTTTACATATTTTTCTTCTAATAAAAAGTCATTTAATATTATATATATGGCTCCGAATGGCTCTAAAAGTGGAAAACATAAGCGAATTATTAAACAATTATGTCATTCGTTATTAGTTTTTGATTGTAATTACAATATTTAATATAACGAAGAGATGATAGCGTAATATCAGTGGCTATTATCGCAACGCTTTTCATTATATTCCGGGTTATATACTCTGCGTCTATTTTTGTGCCATCGCTTTCATGTATAACAATATTTAATTGGAATTATTATTATTATTATTATTATTACATTATATATACTCTTATCTATAAAATAATATTTAAACAGCTTTTCATTTGTTTAAATGTTGTATAAAAATATAAAAATACAAAACAATTTCTAAAATACAAAACAATTTTTTAGATAAAAAGATAAATAATAAAATCGATGTAAAAATATTTCATAAATATTTTTAATTATAAATTATTACTAAATCATGAAATAAATTGAAAACTTAAATTGAATTTTCATATAACGAGAGGCAAAAAAAACTCAATAATATGAGGAAGAGATAGGAATAGGAATTGGTTCTAACATTACATATAAATATATATAAAAATGAAGACAAAGTGAAAGAAAAAACAATTTCCTATTTCTCAAACATTACATAAAACTTAAACATAAGACTAATATTATATATATTTTATTAATGTTTTTGGCGTTTAGTTAATAACAATCGTTCACAAAATGGATAATAATATTGGAATATTTAATAACCCAGTGACCTAGTTGTGTTATGATTTCTGTCAGAGCCTTTCAAAATCACATTTTCGTTCAATACATGAACACTATATTCATTACATGCGATATAAACTTCTATAACATATCCTCGAATCAAATCAAACACTTATTTTATGCCCAATTTTTTATACCATTTTCTTGTGATTTGTTGTAATCTTTTGAGCGAAAAAATAACCAAAAAATTGAAAAACAAAACAAAAATTCATTTTTACTTTAATATTATTTATGATGTTTTTTATGAAAATTTATTTTTCATTCTTATTATTCTCCCCTTATTTTGAAATCACTTTATATTTAAACGAATTATAAATGTTTTTTGTTATGTGTTTTTATTTATACATAAATTTTATTATTTATTTTCCTTAGATTTTAATATTTATATAAAATTTATATATATTTTAATACCAGAAGTAGTCATAAGTTATTAAAATATTTATTTAATATTTGCTTTTATATAAAAGGAGTCATAGGTTTGGGTCGAAATGATTACATCCAAACTCATATACATTGATATTTCTGTGATATTTGTCTCGGATTAAAGCGATTTTCGCATGACTTGTGTTTGTCTGTCATTAATAATAGCAATAAATAACAAGTTTTTGGTTAAAAATATTGAATCCAAACCATAAGAAAAGAGTAATTTATTTATTTATTTTATGTTTTATCGCAATTACTTTTTTTCATTGCACAGTGTATTCACTCGAAAAGATCTCACTTCGAGATATAGTTGTGAAATGTTTCTGAACTTTTAATATATCATTCATTTTTTTTTCTTCAAACCAAAGGTTTCTTTTCAAATGAGATTTGAAGTTTAAAATAAAAAATTGTTTGAATTTCATTCCCAGCGATAAAAATAGCATAAATTATATTAAAGAAAATATTATTTTATTATTTGAAAAATTAGCGAAAAATTCTTATGAAATACTTTTCTTATGAATTTGTAAAAATCGATTAACAATTCAATCATTTTATTACAACATATTATTTAATGAGAAATTTTCATTATATAACAACTTAATCATAATTAATGTATTTTTTCTTTTGCTTTTCAAACGCATTGAAATTCAAAGATAAGGATCGGGAATGAAAAGCACTGAAAAATATTGTCGAAATAATAACAAAAATAAAAATACTTTTTTTACTCTTTCGAAGAGTTGTTTCAATATATTAACCGATTATATATTAGACAATTAATGTGCAATAAAAACAAGAGAATAGCAATGGATATCAAGATATCATTTACTCTGTTCTATGCCATCAAACTTAATGAATGCCTTTCCCTTCGTCTCTATGTCTGTGCCTTCGCTGTTGTGTTAAGTAATTTACTCAACAAATTCTCTGTCTCTTTATATATACCGTATATTATATATACAATTCTTTGCTCTCGTTTTACTACATATAATATCGCACTCAGAATACAGAATAACGACTGAATTCTCAATGAGAAAGACATTGAGTTTTCTATGAAAAAGAATAAAATGAAAATAAAAATAAAAAATTTCAAAAATAAGTTATATATAAGAAGTGAAATATAATTGCAGTTATTGTTAGCAGAGGTGAAAAATAGCCATTTTTTGTAGTGTTTTTGTTTCAATTGATGCCATGTTTTTCTTTTTATTACTTTTTTTTCTCTCTCTCTTTTGCTATACTTTACTGTCTGTCTGTACAGCCAATGTATGGGTCGGGTTATGGTTGGGATCCAAAATAATTATATTATTATTATTGCTTTCTTGACTCACACAAAGATTGATGGATAAGTAGATTGTCTTCAAATGCAATCTCAAGGACGACAACATATTTGCGCACAAAATATCAAAGTATTTCATATAATATTTGATATTTTTCTTCTCTTTTTTTATTACACATGAAATCAAAGCCATTCACTCATTCACTGTAAATACATATTGAAATGCTATCAACAAAAAAAAGTTATAAATGAAATTTCATGAATAAAAAGTCATTTTTTGATAATTAAATATTAAGTACATTTACAGTGAATATGATATGCAATGACAACAAAGAGAGAGAACCAAAATCTCATTTATTATTGTCAATAGTTTTTTATATAGTTTTGAGGCTTAATATAAGTGGTTATAAAAATGTATTTATCATTAATTTTTTGGTTTTTTCTTTCTTTAATGTTTATGTCATTTATATTTTTAAATATTTTTTAAAATTTATTTTTAATTTTATTATTTGTTTAGATTTTTTTCTTTATATTTAATTCATTTAACCCCTTATAAGAAGAAAGGCATAAAAATCTATTATACAGTATATGCTATTCTGGTTATACACCAAGAATATCATTATTACACATAAAGTGAATGAATGAATGAAATCTAATTAGTTTTAACGTGAAATTTATTACACTATTCAGTAATTTAAGGGAAATTTTTTATATATATATAAAACTAATAAATATTTTGTTCGCCTTAAGGTATAAATATATCAATGAATATACACTTATTCTCTCTCTTACTCTTTATCTCTCACTCACACTATCTATTAATCTAATGCCCGGGTATTTGCAGCACAAGAACACAGAGATTTGAGTTCACAACTATTGTTATCTGACTTATAGTTATATATTATGTATGAAAATCGATAAATAGATATCAAATCGATCTTTCATTTAATAGAGAGTCTGCAGAATATTTCGTGCGAAACATCTCTGTCTTCTCTCCTCTCTGTGTAAAGAGTAAAGTAAAGTATTATACAAAAAAAATTTGGTAAATAAAAAAATGGTTTTCCTATTGTGTGAATAATATATTATATGTGCTTTGAAAATAACATTGCGTTAGACGACAGCAATTTGTTTTTGGCAAACATTTCTCCTCTTTTTTCGTTGTGAATAACAATTACATTTTTTTTGTTTCGATTCATATCAAAAATATACACTAATTTCTCGCATCGAAAACCCACTGCGAAAGCGGTTAAACCAGTATTTTTTTAGATGAAATATTTGAAAACTTATTTTTATAATTGATTTAAATTTAATTGATTTTTATAAACATTTATCGCATTTGTTGTGAAAAAACGAAATTAATTTTTCATTAAAATTCTATAATAAATTTTATTGAACATTAGCTTTACTTTTAAGGCAATGAAAAGTTTTCATATTATTGAAACACACATTAAATTCTATGGTTTTTCTCTGCTTTTTATTATTTATTTTAACAGTTAATTGAAGGATATAAAAGACCTTGTATTTCGTGTATTATTATTATCAATGATTTTCTATCCTCTTTTGAGATCAGTTTTAAAAAAAGAAATATATTTTCAAATTATAGATAAAGAAAATTTATTTTCAATTTGAAAAAACTTTTTCCTGAAATAAATATATATATAATTTATTCAAATATTTTCGTCCATATCTTAACGTTTAAAATCATACTTTCCTTAACATTAAATATGATTTTTAAGGTTATGTTTTATTAATATTTATAATTAGTATTAATTATATGGCGAAATGTCATCCAAATAAGCCATCACTGAATCGCAAATAAGTGAAAACGAAACTAAATGTTGTTTTTGAAAAAATTTCATATTATATATAACACAGACATTAGATTTGATTTATTTGTATTAAGTGTGAAAGAGATAATGCTCTGAAATGACATGAAATAAGAGATTCAAAGACAAAAAAATCTATTTTTATTTATTTTTAAATAAAAAGATAAGCATTTTTTTTTGCCTGTGCTCTCACTTCGTATGTTAAGTATGCTTTTGGCGCAGTCTTATAGCGGACGCACAAATCAATTGATGTCTTTAAAAAAAATCCTGAGAAAGAGAAAGAGAGAGAGAGAGAGAGAGAGAGAGAGAGA
>JAQIXR010000399.1:0-29280 GCA_034700825.1 Quadroppia sp. Gr-Ori-00064 | reverse complement strand
AATGAATGTCGAGCAAATGATTTCGAGCAAATGACATAGACCCCAAGTGGCAACTAACAAAAAGTTTATACGGTATATAATGTCTGAACGAATAAAAAGCAAATGAAAAAAAAGATTTTATTTTTTGTTTTGTTTTTAACGAAAAGAATATTTTATTTTATTTTTTATATTTTGTTTTTCTTTACATATAATTAAAATCACGAATCAAAACGAATGATACATTTGATGATTAGCTGGTGTTAGACATAACTGAGTCGAATTTGGTCACACATTCACTACTTCGTGGGCCACCCCTTTCGGCCATCACTTCCGTCATATCGGACGGAGTTTTGGCTAAAATGCTTTCGGGAATAAATGTTATCATTTGATGCAAACCATTCCGGAAGTCAGGACTCAATTTGATGCACAGAATGGGATTGAGTACAGTGTTGGCCATACCTATGCAGCCACTGATCATATGGAAGAGTATGGACGAGGTGTCCGGCTGTTCGTGGAAGGGCATCAGATTGATGCTGATGAGACTGACCCATAGGGGCAGCCAAAAGACGATATGGAATAGGGTTAGCGTCAGTATGAGATGGGCGGACCGTTTGTTGCGTTCGGCGAACGCCAAATACTGGCCGTTGGCCTCGACTGAGTTGCCGCCCGAGAGCTGGTATATGATAGGTATGGCTAACAAGAGTTTGACGATCGTTGGGATGAGAAACGCCAATACGATTGTGAACCATATGTAGTGCTCACGACTGGGACCCGTCCAGAAGAGGTCGCAGTGGTTGATGTTGGAGTTAGGAACTGAGAAGGTGGTCGCATGGTGGAATACCGGTGCCACGCTCACCAGGCACACGAGCCAGGTGAGGCCGGCGACGATCTTGACGTTGCACGCCCTGCCATACAGGGTATGGCTGAGCGTTGGCTTCAATATCGCGATATAGGTGTCAATGACCACCACTAATAAGAACAACGAACTGGCGAACCGGTGAACGGCCCCCTTCGACAGCAACACCTTGCAGATGAACTCTCCGAACGGCCACGAGTTGTTCCAGATTGATATGAGAAAAACCGGAACCGTTATTACGTACAGCAGATCCGAGACCGCGATATTGAATATGTATGTATTGGTGACACTTCGGATGCGTTCGTACTTCAGGTAAACAGCGATTATTAAGAGGTTCCCAATTATGCCAAACACGGCCGCCACGTAATGGAACACTTTGGAGAACTCCAGGGCCGCGAAGATCGTGTCCGACGGCGACGACATGTTCACCATTTCGATCGAGTCCTCGAACTCAAGCAGTTCTTTGAGCGTCTCATTCGCTTCGATGGCTAACTGTTGGCTAATATTGAATGAATCCATCGTTCGGTGAAATATATATATATTAATCGACTTTTATTTACAGAAAATAAGACAGAATTTTATGAAAAATGTTATCAAAAAAATTATTTTAAGCTTTAGTTCAACAAAAAAAAACAACAGAAAGTTTTGCACCAATTCTGTTGAAACTGTCATACATTCCCACAACAAGGCTTCGGAAAAGACTTTTTTATTTATTCCTTATATTATTAAAACGAAAAAACTATTGACTTATGATTTGGATGAGAGTCTGCAGAGACTGCGAAGAGAGACCGAGAGAGCGAGAGAGAGAAAGAGAGACAGAGTTTTGAGAAGAAAAAAAAATATATAAATTATTTTCAAAAACGTGTTTCTCAACGAGAGTTTGTCCGAAGACCCACTGACCTACTGTTCCAACTTGTTCTCGACTCGTTTGGGCATTCAATCAATTTCTTTACATTTATATAAGGAATTAAATCTCAAAATAAGATTATTTTTAAACATAATATTTTTTGCCACAAATTGTCGATTATTGGCCTCTTATTAGCCATTTGTAAACCATTTTTTTTCGACAACTTTGAAGACAATGTTTGCCATTCACTTCAATCACATCTCAAATGTATTGAAAAACAAAACAAAAAAACACAAAACGTTTGCTTAAAATTTAATTTAATGAAACGATAATAAAATTGACTTTAATTTTGATAATAATATTAAATATAATAATAATTAAAACATTTATAGGTTTTATAATAAAAACTTTTAGGCATTCTTTAGGATGAAGTCATTCATTGGTTTGCATTCAAATGGTATTAAAATTTGTCGTTAAAAACAGTTTTTCGTTCACTCGTTCGACTCCGTGGAATGGGTGGACACGTCTGGCCAGTTGTGTCGCACCCGTCGTCGCCTCTCATTCGTCTCTTTCTCTGCGGAACAGATCTGACAGACGTAGAGTTGGGTACAGACGGGTCCGCCGCCGAACGTCATCTGAAAGTACTCCCAAACCGAGTGCGAGAAAATAGTGCACAACTCGTGAACTACAGGTGCTTTGAAAGGGTCGACAGCATTGTGTTGACAGAGGAAATCACAGTTAGTTATTGGTCCGGGAGATGAGAATGTGTTGAATCGGTTGACCCATTGCTTCGAGACGTAGAAGTGGACGTTCGACGGCTCGCTGTTGGACAGCCTCATCAGCTCCAGTGCCCGCACCCGTCGTTTGTTCATTTCGTCGTTGGACTTGCGATAGAATAGCACATAGGCGTCACAGTTGGCCACCTGTTGGGGGTCGACAGACGTCACGTACTGGTCGTCGAACTCATACCACATCTCATTGTTATAGTTGAGCGAATACGCCGTGTAGTGACCGGAAGCAGCCGTTCCTAAATGGCATATGACTGACACCAAGTCATACGTCGTCGCCTCATTGGGCGCTCGGTTTGGATTACGGGCTATATATGAAGACATATCCAGTCCTGAAGAACACAATTATCACACAATCAATCGATTGCAATCACTGTCCGAATGGACAATCGAGACAATGGACAATGCCTTACCTTCGAGAGGGAACGCCACGTGCGTCGATATCTTGGACGAGTACATGAGTTCGTGTCGGAATCGCTTCAAATGAATGCTCAATATTTCTGGTAATTCCAAGACTTTTGAATATTTGACTCCATTTCGCAATTTCTTGCATTTTTCGCAAGAATACATATTATCTCCTCTGAGCTCATCCGCAGAGAAGAATGCACTCAAACAGTCCTGGAGTGTCACCGTTGGCCCTAAGATCCAGCCCATGAACCAGTCGACCCATTCCCAGAGCCAGCTGTAAATGCCGGTGACGTTGTCTTTAGTCAAGTCGATGAGCGATGCGCTCATTGGCTGCGAGACAGTGTTGAGGGTATGACTGATGTTCTGGAGTTGATTCAGTTGTTGCTGTTGTTGTCTCAACATAAGCAACTGTTCCCGACTGGGGATCGGGAGCGACAAGTCTTGGAAGGACTCTCTTGTGGTGGAAATGTTATCACATTTGAGACACTGAACTGAACTCAAAATTCTTCCGTCAAATATGTCTGATATAATACTTCGGTAATTAGTGGTCACTCGAGTCCTGCTCTTCTCCGACGATTGCCTTCGAGGACTCTGTGGTGACTGCGAACAACTGGGAACTGGAGTTTGGGTCTGACTTTGACTCCCATTGCACTGAATTCCCGAATTGGCCGAACAAATGCTCGGCGACTGAGGCGGTGCCGAAGGCAAGGATGACGTATCCTCTGTAGGAGAGGGAGATCTGCTCTTAAGTTCAATGTCGTTCACCTCTAAATGATTGGACGACACATTGATGTCGTCGCCGGCGATGCCATTCATTTCATCTTCGCCACCGAATGTGCTCTTCTCTGAACTGAGCCCTGAATCACACGTCTCGTATTCGGCGTCGGAATCACTTTCCGAACCACTGTCCATACCATTATTGTCTGTGTTTGCATTCATATCATTAGCACTGGTATTGCCGGACGGGTGACAAAACTGGTTGCCATGCGCTGAACACTGGCTTTCACTGAAATGGCTATCTTTAAGCTCTTCGTGCAACTGATCCAAAAAACATCTCAAGAACTCCTGGGCGTCTTGTTGTGTATAACCACGAAATAGAGGGAACACAGACTTGATTCCATTGGCAATACCTGTGGGCACGACATAACTGGGCCGTCGATTGTCCCAAATCTCTTTGATTAGTCGACAATAGCTTTTAGCGATTCCGGGTCTTCGGACATATGAGTGACAGTCGAGCATAAATCGACTCAATTGGGGACAGTTGGACAGCGATTGCAGCGCTGCGTTCATATAACAGGTGTTCCCCAAGTTCTGAAGACCTGTCAAACCACGCGGTTTGGTCTCGGGATCTGTTTTGAGACGAATGGTATAATCAGAACAAAAAACATTGCTTTCCATCGCTTCACACGACATACCGATAAGCACTTCCTCTTCATCGGTGATCTCTTCGTCGGTAATGTCCGCCACATAGACCTGATTGGTCTGAATCGGTTTGGATGAGCTTTGATGACAATAGACGTTGACATCATTGCCGTCGACGGCGTTGTTGTCGACAAACACTTCTGTCTGACATTCGTAGCACCAGATCCTGAAAGTGGTTGAGTTGAGAGTCAAGCGATGGCTTGGGTTCTGTCGGAAGTGTTCCGTCGAGTGATCGCTGACTCCTTCGCCACAACCGGTGAACAGATCACATGAATCGGTGACACAAACCCATAGATTGGGACCACAAGTGCCACAGATCTGACACTGTTTTCGGCAGACAATGCTTTCGAGTGAAAAGTCGGCCATTTGTGGGATGTGTTCGCACGCCATCTGCGAAGACATTGTGGCCATCGGTTCCGCCGCAAGACGTCTTCAATTGGCAACTAATGGCAAAAACACAAACGATTTGTTGTATTCGAGACTCTTTTGGTGACGACAATTGAGTCCATCACAAGACAGAAGACAATCGATGACACAATCCGTTCAATGATTGTTGAACGGATCACAAGAGGAAGTGGTCGTAGAAGAAGTGGGAACCGATTAATCACCGAATGAATGGCTAATAATTCATTCAACTGAAGAGTGATTTCTCGTTGACATAACATTTGTTTACAGTCTTTGAGTTCGCTCTTCGACTGTCTGTGAGAGACATCTATTGTTGCGAACCATTGATTGAAAGCAAACTTTTCTCGCAATCAGTCTTCAGATTCTTATCATTGAGTTTGCTATCGATTGAAAGGGTTTTAACGGAGAAAAAAGTTCACAATTTTTTTAAATTAAATTAAAATGAGATAAAAATTAAGTTTTTTTTAATGAGATTTAAAATATTTTTTTTTGAATACAATTTTTTTATACAAATTCTTCGCTATATTTATAATAATGTTTTTTTATATCAAAATTCTATACTTTTTTCGATTAAATATGAAATTCATTAAAAAAATGTCTTTTAAAAAATCAATGAATGAGTGAATCGTTAAATAAATAGCAAAATATGTGTGAAAATAATTGAAGAAAATATCAAACGATTAATGAATTGATTAATATTTGTATTCACTTTCAATCGCTTCGATCATCGAATCGGTGAACGAAAATCCATTCACGGAATCGTTTTCCTTGTTTTTGAGGATCTCTTCGATCTCTTGCAGATCGGCGTCTCTCGGGTTAGCCATCTTATTGGACATAACGGCGCCGCTGTCCGACTCGTTGTTGTCGGTGGTGGCGCTCGAGTCCGAGTTGTCATCATATTTGGTGAACGTCTCTTCCGGTGCCGTCGGCTCTAAAGGCTCTATTTCGATGACATCGTCCACGGGTTGGCTCTGGTAGTAGTCATTCAATTGGATGTCGTCGTTGACATCATTGGTGCTGTGGAACAGTGTCCGCATCATGAGGTCGGGCAGACCGCAGTTGTTGGGCAGACATTGGGCACAGTCTCGATGTGTGACGGCATTACATTCACTACATTTGGCGGCTTTTCGGCCAAAATGTATGGCCTCAGAGCAGAGGACGCACCGGTTGTTCGGTATCTTATTCGTCATCTCAGTAAACCTGTGCGGAATGTTGTGATGCATGCGCTGCGAACTGGGCGGACAGGGCGTCCGGAAAGGCGTGTCGCGACGCTTACTGGCCTTAGTATTATTGTTCAAAGACAACGGCTTTCGAAACGCTTCCGCCGATTGAGTTCTTTGATTCGTTTCATCAGTTTTTATTGATTTCTTTAATTGAAACACTTTTTCAATACATTGATTGGAAGTGAATATAAAAAAATTGATTAATTTTTGTGTTTTTTCTAATATGTAAGAGAAATGTCAAAACCGAAACACACCTTCATTTTTATAATAGTTTGTGTCGACCTTCAGTTTCGACAACTCCTCAACTAATCTTCTATTCTTTGTTCGCTCTTCAGCTAAAAGTCTGTCCAAATCCTTGAGTTCGATCGGACAATGAGTGCGCGGACTATAGTCGACAAACTTTTTTGTCGGAGTTATACTAAACAGAGGCTTCCAATGGTTTGTAATAATAATAATAATTAAAAAACATTTTTAAATAAAAATAATTTATAAAAAATTTTACAAAAACGATATATTATCTAATGGTGAGAAAACATGCCATCAATTCAATACTTCTTTACCTTCTTTTGCTTCTCTAACGTCTGGAGTTTGCTCTGCAGAAAGTCAATGAGCTTCAGGTGTTGGCCAATCGTGTCCTGACTCGCGATCTTCTCCCGAATCATCTCATCGTCTTTGAGCTCCAGCTCGTGATGGAGTGATTCGATTCTCTGCTGCAGGTCTTCGGACCTCTCAATCGACTCTTGGAAAGCGATCGTCATTTTGTTGTTGGCTTCAGTCATGTCACCGATGGTTGTGATATGTTTTGCCGCCTCTTCTTTGATGGCAATCAACTGGTTCTTCAGATGAGTGACTTTTGCCTCCAAAGAGACGATCGTCTCGTCGTTGGTGTATATGTTCTGCCCCTGTATTGAAATGCGTTCCTCGAACTCGCGATTCTTCTGCCTCTCGACCTCGAAGTCATACTTCAACGAAAGAAATTTCTGTCGTTCGATGTCAACCATATTCTCGAATTGGATTCGCTGTGCATCCAGTCTTTGAGCGCATTCATCCTTGTCTTTCAAAACCGATTCCAGTTGTCTCTCAACCTTTTCCTTCTCTCTCTGAAGTCTGTGCACCTGAGAGACAGTACAGTCTTTGTCGGCCAACAGTTTCTCCTTTTGGGCGCCGAGACCGACGTATTTGTTTTTGAACTGTTCCGCCTGATTGTCCATCGCCTTGCACTGGTCCTGAAGAACCTTCGCAGTGCTTTCCAACTTCTTGATCCGTTTGTCTTTGTTTGCGATGTCATTGGTCTTTGAGACCAACTCCTTTTGGATGACATCCATCTCTTTTTGCAATTTTTGAAACTCTTTTAAACTTTGTTCACTTTTTTCATACTTTTCTCTCCAAATCAACTCTTTCTTCAGTTTCTCTCTCAGAGCCTAAGAATACATTAAGAAAAGAGAAAAACATTAATTGAATCACAAAAACAAAAACAATTTTATTGTCATAATTATAAACGGATTTTTAAAACAAAGAGAAAAAAGTTACAAAAAATTAAATGAAATGATTATTTGTTTTGTTTAAAATACTTTGTAATTAAAACATAATCTAAATATTGCTTCAAAATGATTGTCTGATTCGCTATTGTATTGAATGACTATTTTTTATTATTATTGCATACAATCTTTGGCCGAAGTCTTAAGAAAACAGATAATTGACTCAATTTATTGACTGATTATATCATTTTGATCGAGACTTATCTCTAAAGAAAATGTCAAACTTGGGATCAATTGTTTGCCAACCTTTGTCTCATCGGTCAATATCTTGACACGATTTTGGTGCGAGTCTTGCAGTGACTGAAAAAAGAGAGACCAAAATGAGCACAAAAATCAAAGACATTTTCACAACCTTTTGATCCGATTGATAGCCATTGAGATCACTGCTGAGTGTCTTCAACTCAGCCATCAATTGCTCGATCTGTTTGTCTTTGTCTATAAGCGATTGCTTCAACCCATCCACCGCTGTCTTAGTGGCGGTCAACTCGTCTTTCATCTCTTTGCGATCCTCTCTCAAGAACTTAATCGTCTCCTTATGTTTGTCGACATCTCTTTGAGCACTTCTTAACTCAAACTTCAATTCCTTCACGTCTTTGTCATGTCTTTCACTCATCTCTTCATTCAATTGCTTCAATGACTCGAACTCTGTTTTGATCTTCAGATGTCTTATTTCGTGCTCTTCGAGACGATGTCTCATTGAGACCACATCGGTGTCTGAGCGGCCATTGGAAGCATTGATGGCCACCTCTTTGGACAACACTTTGCCTTTGGCTGACATTTAGACAATGAATGACAACAAACGGCTTATAATAAAAGTCTATAATTTTTTGCAAAAATAAACAAACATTTCATTAATTATTACATAAAATAACATTAAATTTGATTAAAATATGACTTAAAATGTAATTAATTTTAACCTTTTGTAGTAATTAGTGATAAAATGAGTCAAAAAATGCGTTTCAAAAAACACTTTTGAATACAAACACCAATTGATGTGAAATTTTCAAAACATAACTGAAATCTCCTCTCATTGGTTGGCCGTCGAAAACGTCACTCAAAGCCAATGCTTTCCATTGGCTCACAATTGACGTAATGTTATCTCAATCACAGACTCAAGTGTTTTGATCAGCAAATGTTGTTTACAGTCTTGAGAGACGACGACAAACAATGTCTTCATCATCACTGAGAGCACAAATCGGGCCATCGATTCTCAACGCAGACTTGTCTTCGTTGGGCGACGAGTCGAAGCGACTGCTCAACTGTGGCGCCGATTATCTCCACTTGGATGTAATGGACGGCCATTTCGTGCCGAACCTGACGTTCGGCCATCCGATGGTGACATGTCTTCGGCGAGCACTTCCAGTGGCCACGTTCGACATGCATATGATGGTCAGCGAACCGATAAAGTGGATCCAATCGATGGCAGACAGCGGTGCCAATCAATACACCTTTCATTACGAAGCGCTCGATTCGGCTCAAGAGGTGATCCGTTGTATTCGACTCACACGTGAGGCCGGAATGAGGGTCGGGATAGCCATCAAACCGGACACTTGCGTCCAACAGATCCTGCCGTTCGTCGAAGACGTCGACTGTGTTCTCGTGATGACAGTCGAGCCCGGATTTGGTGCTCATTGGCAGCCATTGTCTCAAACCATTGTCTCATTGTTTTTCGTTGTCTTTCAGGCGGACAGAAATTCATGTCAGATATGATGACAAAAGTGCAAACATTGAGACAAAGGTATCGGGAACTGGACATCGAAGTGGACGGTGGTGTTGGGCCCAACACTATCGCCGAGTGCGCCAACGCTGGCGCCAATTGGATCGTCTCGGGAACGGCTGTCATCGGTGCAGACAATCCGCGACAAGTCATGCAACACATGAGAGATGTGGTCAACGATGCAATACAGAGGTCAGGGCTCGAGCGCTGACACAAACCGACCGACCTATCGATTAATATATTTACTCATATTTTTTGATAAAAGTTTTTATAGATTTTTATTTTTTATGAAATATTTGTCTAAATATTAGTCAAAAAAATCAATTGTTTTTAGATTTCAATAAAAATAAACCAATTTTTGAGACAAACACTTCCTGTGCCTATCAGTGCCTCAACACTTATACCCTGGGTATAAGTCATGCAAACTTTTTTCCTATTCTTTGCTATCGATTGCTGGCATCTGATGACAGCATTGGATGCCGTGATAAGTGAGGCCAGAAGTGGAGCAAACGGCTGGTCATGACATCCCTGAGTCAACACATCCGGACATTGATATCAATGACACAAATAATGAAAACCTAAAACAATAATAATTGTCTGCAAACAGGAATGCGTCACAAAATGCCAAACCATTGCCAGCGACGACCATAAAGGACGTGCCACTCGACAGGACGGGCGCTGACAGTGAAGGTGCGCGTGATATGAGCGCAGGGGTGAAAAGGGGGCAAACTTTATTTGAACATAAATGATGGCACACTTTTGTGATGCGTTGGCGCACATCAGCTGTGAGTGTATTGAATGATTGGATGCCTTACACATAGACTGCATATAACAGTACTGTTAGGCCTCTGTCTGTGCTCTCAGCTCTCAGTCTCGCAACCCATATATCATAGCCATTGACGACTCCATTGACGCCATTTTACTCTAAACAAAGACTTCTTTGGCAAACATCACACGAATTGCGTTGAGCTGTCGTGTCGTCAAAGACATTATTTTGACCACTGATTGTGTGTGCGAGTGATCGGTGGCCACAATCGACGACCAGTTGATGTGATATCTCTTGTGTCGCAATTGGTCTGCCATTCAGTAAACACTGAAACGTAACACAAATACGACTTTTGTTTACCAAAGATTTGTTTTTGTTTTTTGTCGTCAATTGTCTCTGAATTGTTGTCGAAGTGAAGAACTGTTGTCTGTTTAGTCAATTCGTGTCCATTAGTAACGATGGCCTCGAGTTCAACGTCTCTTCGGTCGGAGTTCGTCGTCGGAGCGAAGTATCGTTTGGTCCGAAAGATCGGTTCCGGAAGTTTTGGTGACATCTATTTAGGCATTAATATCACGAATGGCGAAGAAGTTGGCGTTAAGTTAGAGTCGACTAAAGCAAGACATCCACAGCTGTTATACGAGTCAAAGCTGTATAAGCTATTGCAGGGCGGGGTTGGGATCCCTCACATCCGATGGTAAGTGAACCACCATTTGTGACCATTCTGTCCAACCATAACACCTGTTGTCCTCACCTCCACTTCAGGTATGGTCAGGAACGGGACTATAACGTGCTGGTGATGGACCTCTTGGGGCCAAGTCTTGAGGATCTGTTCAACTTCTGCAGTCGTCGGTTCACAATGAAGACGGTGCTAATGTTGGCCGACCAGATGATAGGACGCATTGAGTTCGTCCACAACAAGAACTTCATTCATAGGGACATAAAACCCGATAACTTTCTTATGGGAATCGGAAGGCATTGCAATAAACTGTTTCTCATTGACTTCGGTTTGGCGAAGAAGTATAGGGACAACCGAACCCGTCAGCACATCCCATATAGAGAGGACAAGAACCTGACGGGAACTGCACGCTATGCGTCCATTAATGCACATTTGGGTACGAATTGAATCTCATTTCAAACGAACGTCTCTTTCATTGATCTATTGATCCAATGGTTAGGTATCGAACAGTCGCGTAGGGATGACATGGAGTCGTTGGGGTATGTGTTGATGTACTTCAATAGGGGATCCCTTCCCTGGCAGGGGCTCAAAGCTGCCACAAAGAAGCAAAAGTACGAGAAGATATCGGAGCGAAAGATGTCGACCCCAATCGAGGCCCTGTGTAAGGGATTTCCGGCCGAGTTCTCGATGTATCTGAACTACTGTCGGGGCCTTCGGTTCGAAGAGGCGCCCGATTATATGTATTTACGACAACTGTTCCGAATCCTCTTCCGGACGCTTAACCATCAGTACGACTATATCTTCGACTGGACAATGTTGAAGCAAAAGGCCGCCCAATCGGCCGCACAGACCGGCGGCACGACATCCCAGAACGTGACCGCCGCGGGTCCGGCCGGCACTCGTTAGACACGACTGACTCACACACGAGTGTAATATACGGTCAATACTTATCCAAAAATATATGACTTTATTATTATTATTTCATTTGCTATTATTTTCCAATTGTTTGACTGTTTTTTGTTATCAAAAAAGCAGTCGTTTTTGAATTAAAATAAAAATATTTAGCCGTTATTTGAACGCAAAGTCCATTCAAATAATGAGTTTTTAACAAAAAAAAAAAAAAGAGAAACGTTTTAAAGGAAAACCATTTGAGAGAATAGTTGTTGAAAATATTGTCTCATTTTTATTGAAAATTAAACTATAATTAAATTCTTATTATTATTATTATAATTGCATTCAATTCTTCTCTACTTTTAGTTAACAATAATTCAAATGAAACACTCTTTTCGTTGTAATTATATTTGAATGTATTGTCGATTAATGTCTATATTATAACAACAATTAATTTAGTTATTATTATATCTATTATTCTATAATCAAATTAAAAACTTTTTTTTATTTCATTATTCATTGAAAAGAAGAAAAACAAAAAAATTAATGATTTTTGAAATAACAAAACAAAACAAATATTGAAATTTCGGTTCAATTGATATTAATTATAATTATATATATATTATGAAAATGTATTATAAACTCAAACTTCAATTAATAATAATAAAAAGTATTCAATAAAAACAAATCATTAAATCATTTCTCTATTATTGAACTGAAATACCTTTTTGTCGATTCGTTGAATAAATTGTGTTTTAATTTGTTTTAAATTTGTCTTTAATTTTAAAGATAAAAATAAACTTTATTTTAATTTCAAGAATTGCAATAAATTTATAAAATAACAAATTTTTATATATATTTAAATGGATTGAAAAATGTGAGCAAAAATGAAATTATAATATTTTTAACAATTATTGAATTATATAAAAATAATTGTCTTTTCAATGATATTGAAAGCGATTGTCGTTTTGATCCATCGATTGGACAGTCAATCGAAGTGTGAGTTAAGGATTGGCTAAACATTTGTACAAATATTAAAACTTATAAATAATTATCAAATATTGGTCTCAAACAGAGAACAGGTATCGAACGAAAGGCACCGTTTGTTTGTCTAATGAATCACAGAATAAATTAAATATATTTTTATTATTTCTTTTTCTATATCTCAATAGAAGTCGATCTTTCGTGAGGTCGGAGTTGTGGACATCAATGTGTTCTCCAATGAATTTCTAGAGCGCGTCCGATTCAGGCCTTGCCGTCGATCTGTTGGACAACGAATGAGTAAATCGTATTGAATTCAATGTTATATTTAGTCACCGTTTGAGACGACAACCCTTTGTTGTCGTTTGCGTTTGGTTTGTGCGAACGCCGACCCCGTCTGCAGTGCCTCCAGAAGGCTATCCATAACCCCTTCCTGGTCTTTGCCGATGTCAACGTTGACGCGTTTCGACTTCCGTTCGGCCTTTTCCTGTTCGGCCTTCTCTCTGGCCTTCTGCGCCCGCCTCACCTTCTCCTCCATTTCCCGTTTTTTGATGTTCTCATTCTTCGCTTCAATGAACTGATCTTTGAATGACTTCATGTCGTTGAAGAACTCATCCATTGTGTACTTCTTCGCATCGAAGGCATAGTGTTTGGCAATGTCTTTGTAAACCCTTTCCATTTTATGGAACATTTGTTCCATTATTTGAAACTTTTCTTTCGCTTCGACCAAAAACTTGGACATAATGTCACCGAATTTGTCGGCGAAGTTCAACGGCTTAAATGTCTTCAGATCTAATTCCAACTCATTTATGCTTTTCTTCATTGCGTTCAGATTTTTCTGTATTTGTTCCGGAGATACTGTTTGGGGACAGTGGTGTTGGACAAGGATTAAAAGCATTGTTAACTACAATAAAATGTATGCAAAGCTAACTAACCTCTGGCGGCGCCGTCCACGTGACTGATCTCTTCCCAGAAGTCAAGACAGTTCGGGTGTTTCTCTTCGACCACTTGGGCTAAAAAGTTCAAAAGTGTTATCTTATTGTCGATGGCTTTCGTGGAACTGAGTTTCGGAAGGAAATTAATCTCAAAGCCAATGGACCGTTCGTTTCGAGTGCCGGCGTTCATATAGTTCCCAATCTCTAAAACCAATTTAAGAATCATCTTAAACTTCGGCGACTTCTTGAGCTCTTCACAGGCGAGGGTTGCGTTCAGTACATCAGGTTTGATGTCTTGAACTGATTCTTGAAATTTCATTTTAAAGGAAATGGCGTTTAATCTCTTGACCAACCCTTTGATTGAACCCAACTAATGGTTAACAAATAGAAAGTCAAAAAACATTACATAAAAACTACAGTCAATGGACAGGAAGTGGACATACGGTGAGCGCAAACTTTTCCGCTTCGTGTAAGCCATTGATTTCATTGCGCGACTCTTCGAGTCTCAAGAGCTGGTCATGTGGTGGAAGATAGCGAAGGATTTGCTGTAATAGTGTTTCACTCAATTCCTCTTCGTTTACAGAAATGATATGATTTTTGAGCTCTTCGGTCGACATCTTAACCGAACCCAAAAGAATCACTGTTTGTGGCCAATCAAAGAATGCATTTCATTAGATCCAAATCAAGACAATTGTCACCGAAAAAACTCACTTAAATTTTGTGCCGCTTTTGGATCCAAAACTTTAAGCTCTTTTGTCTTCCGAATGGTCTGAATCTTTTCGCTCGCATTCGACACTTCTTTCTGGAATCTCGCCTTCGGATCAGATGAAAAGTATTGCGACAGAGAGTCAAAGACATCTTCGCTGACAATGTCCTCACTTTTGACTTCCACCCAAAAAGAGTCCTCAACTTTGGTGGGCGTCAACTAAGTGTGAGAATAAGGGTTAGTGTGTTATGGCAGGTGTGGAACAGTTGCAAACCTTCTTCCAATTGGGTTTCTTTAGTGGTGTTTTTGGTTCATATTTTTTGCGTTTTATATCGAATGGAAACTCGATTTGGATTTGATTTGGATTCAAGAACATAGGCATTCCGGGTGGCGGTGGAGGGGGTGGACCACCCATTCCAGGCATGGGTGGAGGAGGTGGTGGGGGAGGACCACCCATACCTGGCATTGGAGGTGGCGGTGGTATACCACCAGACATGGGTGGAGGCGGAGGAGGAGGTGGTATAAAGCCACCGCTCATAGGTGGCAGTGGTGGGGGCGGAGGTATGGCTTGGCCTGGCATTGGCGGCGCTTGAGGTATGGCTGAACTTTGATTGGTTTTATTCTGGACCTGACTTTCCAACTGTTGTAACTTCTTCTGAATGAGCTGTAGTTTGGCCTCCGTTTCGTCCCTTTCGCTCAACGCTTCTTCAAGTTTCTTATTCAGCGCCGAACTATTCTTCTGTTCCTCTTCTTTGGATCGTTCGACGATGTGGTCGATAATGTCATCGACTTCTATATTGAAGCGCTTCGTGTGCCTGAAGTCAGGGTCGACGCCATTCCTGTGCAGAACAACCTGTTCGACACACTCTTCGATGAGTCGATAAAACGCTGGCCTTTTTGAAGACAATGGAATAAATTATTTTAAATTTCGATATCGATAGTGAAAGTCGAATCGAATGATACCTCGCGTACAAGTCATCCCTAATGAGCAGAAAGTGCTGTAATATCGACAACAAGTGATTCTCTGCGGATGTGTTGCGAACGCTATTCTTAATCAGATTAAAGCAGTCGTCGATGTTATCCAATTCGAAGCGGATGTTATCATATCGTTGGGTCAGTTCCTCGAAGTCCTCCTCTTTGGAATTGTTGAACACATTGATCATATCGACCAACTTGTCGTTCGGTGTCTTCGTCTGCAAACTCTTGTGTGTCAGCTCTTCGGAGAAGTTGTGCTGTTGGAGGAGCGGTAGTAACGAGTCCTCCCAAACGTCGTAAAAGCCAGTCCTGAAGAACTCGTTGCGTAAGTGGAGTCTGAAGTCGAGGTCATCGTTGTTGATGATGAGAGCGTTGATCAGTTGCATACATGACAGCCGAAGAGTGACATTCATCTCAAGACCGATGCCTTCGATGATGGGCGCGAATCGGCTGTCATTGTTGTTGAGTTCCGCACATATTGTGATCGCTTCCAACACTTTGTCGGTTCCATTGCCAGACGCGCGAACGTCCGTACCGTTGCGTTCGGACAGATCGGTCACCAGACATATGGCGGCCAACATTTCCGCCGCTTCGCTCATCACTGTCGGCAGGTTCGGGTCCAGAGAGCGGGCGAGTATTGCCAGCGCCTCCTTGTGCTCAATCACTTCTTTGAAACCGGCCTAAAGAGACAGCGGGAGGACAGGTATGTATAAGAGGAGACTATTTTTATAACATTGCAATGAATACCGAATTATTCATTAAGGCTTTGAGACATTTGATGCACTCGTGTCTGACTTTGTTGGCCTGTCGTGCGTTCGGGCCCTGTATTTGGTAGCAGTTGTTGAGCACTGAGAGTAGACACTGGAGGCCATGGTTTTGGCCAAACTCCTTGACCCACGAAACGGGTTTATTAGTCAATTCGATGCGAAGAGATTCCACACATCGATAGAGTTTGTCGCTATTGATGTCTGTGTTCTCTTCCAAGAACTTCACGTAATCGATGGGTGTCACGAATCGGGATCTGTTGGACGCTGTCCTCTGTTTGTAGTGCGAGGACAACATTGTCTTCTTCTGTTCCATCCGAAGGCCTCGCAATGGGTTCTTCTTCTCTTCACTCAGATTCATATCGTCCTTAAGAGAAACAAAAGATAACAAAAATGAGTCAAACGTTTCGATCAGTGGTGCAAATGATGGCGTTTTTCGATGACAATCCATACCAGCATTGACTCGAACTGTTTGTTGATGTCATCGTCGGTCAACTGATCCAAATTGGGTAACGACAGGTGTTTGTCGTCGGCCGTCATCGGATGGCTGTCATAGTTGGGCGAAAACTCTTCACTATTGGGCCGATTAAGGCCTGATTGGATGTCTGTCCTCAGGTTTGTCGACAAATAAGATCCAAATCCAAAACTGTTGGCATCGGAACCGAAGGTGTTTTGGTTGTGGTTTTGGTTCTTGTGTTTGGATTTACTGAAACCCCAGACGTCCTGCAAATGGTTTGACAGACACTGTATTCGATGACAATCGATGGCAGATATCAATTACATACCAACTTATTCTTCTTGTTCTTCTTGTCCTTAAACTTATCCGTCATTATATCTCAAGAGAAATGTCTTTTGATTTTCGGTTACAAATTACAAATTAAATATAAAATACTTTTTAATAAAATGTGAAAAATTTTTGATTAAATGCCATAAAAAAAATACTTTTAAAAACAAATCATTAAAATGAGTGAAAAATAATAGTTTTTTATTCAAAAAAACAATTGATATAACGATTACATAATCATTTGGTCTTCACTTTTTCAATGGGCTTTTGGGCCACTAATAAATGACATCCGCTTTTGGGGTTACGTTTGGGTTTGAACACAAACACTGTTTTCGATGAGACAATGAATGCCACCAATGGATGGACAATGCATTGGCATAGACTGGGGGGGCAGTGGGTGTTGTTTGCACGTTGTTTATGAACAAAATGTGTGCAATGATAAGGATGTCATCACTCATGACATTGAGTTAAATGCCATCAGAGATGGGATTAACGTTTCTATAGACAATTGTCTACAAATAATCTCTCTTTTCTGCCATCGATTGGTATCCATAAAAGACAGTGTAGTCTCACAGCCATAGCATCGATGGCGGGATCAGCTCTGCGTCGACTGATGGCCGAATACAGGCAGTTGACACTCAATCCTCCCGAAGGCATAATCGCCGGACCCATAGATGAGGAGAACTTCTTCGAGTGGGAGGCACTGATCACTGGCCCGGAGGGCACGTGCTTTGAAGGGGGAGTCTTCACCGCTCGACTCACGTTTCCCAACGACTATCCACTGTCGCCGCCGAAGATGAAGTTCACGTCAGACATGTTTCACCCGAATATATACCCGGATGGAAGGGTGTGTATATCCATACTACACGCCCCCGGCAACGACCCCATGGGCTACGAGTCGAGTACAGAGCGCTGGTCTCCGGTGCAGAGCGTGGAGAAGGTGTTGCTGTCGGTGGTGTCGATGTTGGCCGAACCCAACGACGAGAGCGGCGCTAATGTGGACGCGGCGAAGATGTGGAGAGAAGACAGACAACAGTTCCATAAGATTGCCGACAAATTGGTCCGCAAGTCATTAGCCATCAATTGAGTGAACCGTTTTTGAAGTGACACTTGTTTTCGTCGATCAGATCTGAATTGAAGACCGAATCCATTGAACAATACATTGAATAAAGTGTTTTGTCTTTTATTTCAAGAATTTGTCAAACATTTCAATCGATTGTGAATTACATTGAAATTTGTATTCAATTAAGTGTTAAATGTTTTTAATGATAACTGAAAAAAATTTATATATTTTTTAATAGATTTTAATATTTTTATTGTTTTTAAATTAAAATCAAAAAAATGTTTTTAAATTATGTCTGAATTTATTGAAACAAAAGTTTCTTTGGATTAAAGTTAAACAAAAACTTTTTTCTTATCATAAAACTTTGTTTCAACACCAGTGCTATGGATGGGAAAGGGATGAAGAGACTGATTGTATGTTTTTATGTGGGATTACATGAAAGTGCACTTCCATTGGCTCACAGGATATCCAAAACAGGCTGTGCTGAAAGGATAGCCTAATTAACCATAAATAGTTTGTTCGCTCGTTTTGAATGAAAACACATTACAAGACATTTAAATCAATTCATTTCAAACACATTTAAGTCTTCAATCGTTGTCTTCGTCTCAACAATGGATGATATATTCAATTGGTGTAGAGATGGGAATGCCTTTCAGGTTAGGGTATGGCTGGACGACACCACCCATGACATGAACCAGGGGTAAGGCCTATGCCTATGCCTATACTGTTTTTAATTGGGGCAAACATTAGGAAAGTTATGTTTAACTAATTGTATGTCATTTATGGCACCGGTAGTGACGACCATGGGTTCAGTCCTCTTCATTGGTCTGCATTCGCGGGAAGGAATGGTTTGGTAGAGATGTTGATCTCAAAGGGGGCCAGAATTAACGCCACTAATATGGGCGACGACACGGCCCTGCACTTGGCCGCAGCTCACGGGCACCGGGAGGTCGTACACCTACTACTCAAACACAAGGCCGACATCAACGCCGTCAATGAGCATGGTAATACGCCCCTACACTACGCGTGCTTTTGGGGCTATCAGCTCATCGCCGAAGAGCTCATCGATTCGGGAGCTCTGGTCAACATTGGCAACAAATACGGGGAAACGGCGTTAGACAAGTGCAAGGGTCAGATGCAACAGAGACTCCATGAGATGGCCGAACAGTCGGGTCAAGAGGTCGGCAAAAAGATCCCATATAAGGACCAGTCGTGGTTGGGCACGAAGACCCGTTCCCGTGACGCCACACTCTCCCGACACTCGGGTCTGAGTCTCAATGAACTCCATTTGCAGCACAAAATAGCGTCCAGTGCTTCGGGTGAGACCTGGAGAGGCGTTTGGCAGAGGAATGGCAGTGAAATATGTGCCAAATTTTTGGGCGTCGGCGGAGAAATGGCGGCCAGAATTCCCAGAGATTTTTCCGAAGAATATCCGCGGCTTCGGATCTTTTCGCACCCGAATGTCCTCCCAGTCATCGGTTGTGTTAATTCTCCGCCAAATCTCGTTGTCGTCAACCAATACATGCAATTCGGAAGCCTTTACCAAGTATTACACGAGGGCACCGGTATGGTAGTGGACAGTCACAAAGCACTCAAGTTTGCCATTGACATCGCCAGAGGAATGGCATTCTTGCACACACTCAGCCCTCTGATCCCACGCCTATACCTGTCCTCCAAACACATTATGGTATAACTCATTGACACTTAATTTCTATGAAAGCCATACATGAGTTGAATCTCTTCGACAGATCGATGAGGACATGACGGCCCGCATCAATATGGCCGACGCAAAGTTCTCCTTCCAAGACCGTAACAAAGTATACTGCCCGGCCTGGATGGCACCGGAAGCCCTCCAGAAGAAGCACACAGACATCAATGTGAAGGCGGCCGACATGTGGTCGTTCGCCATACTCTTGTGGGAACTGTTCACAAGACAGGTGCCATTCGCCGAGCTCTCGCCCATGGAGATCGGCATGAAAGTGGCACTGGAAGGGCTCAGGATCACAATACCGCCCGGCCTTTCGCCACACATGACACGCCTTATTAGGATCTGTATGAACGAAGAGCCGGGAAAGAGGCCGGCCTTCGATCAAGTGATCCCTATTCTCGACAAAATGAAACAATCGTAACGTTTGGTCACATATGACAATCGGTGCCCCTTTTGGCCCCTTTTTGTCACGTTTTTTATAGTTTATTCGAAACGACAATTAATTTATAACAAAAATGTTAACAAATTTTATGTAAAACTAAAAACAAATTTATTCGACATTTCTATCGATTAAACCATTAATGAAAAATCAATTCATTCATCGAAAGCGCGATAATCTCTTTGCCTGTGCTTTCATATAGGGATCCGTTTGGCAAAAACTCTTCGCTCAGTTCCCTATAAGTGATGGCAATTCTTCGACGGCGAATGTCTTGTCGTCGGATTGAATGCCAATACTTATATCTCGAATCTCCAGACAAAACAATTAGTGATCTCTTCGGCAAATCCACACGAATTCGACATCTGTTGTCTGTCTTCACGTCTTCTGGCGTTTCCAAAGTCAAGACCGTCGACGACAACAGATTCACAGTGACTAGTCTTCGGCCCCACAGCCAAAAGTCGTCGAAATGTGGATCAATTGCCGAACCGTTGAGTGGATTGTACTCTAAATGGCAGACTTCGACAGCAATGAAGTCTTCGAGAATCGCTTTGTCGGCCATTTGTTCGCTAATTGTGGCCAACAATTCGATGTCGAATTGGGGTAAACCCGAGAAGTGATTGCACTTCACTTTACGTCTCTTGAAGTTGACTTTTGGTCCGAAATCCTGTTTACGTCTTCCGGACTGAGAGTCAAACCATTCAATTGAATCAATCTTTGCCATCAGTTGTGACTCCTGTCTGTCGTCAATCACATCCGTCTTTACGAAGACGCCATCGATGGCAACAAAGTCTCGCCATTCGGTCATCTCTTCGAGTCTGCAATGGTTTGAGTGATCACTGAATCGGTGGACAAAAGCTTTGTCGCCACAAGAGATGCAGTAAATAAATGTCAAACAATCGTCTTCTTCGGTGACCGGTATGTCATCTGTGGTTCGTTTGGATTCACACGACAGACAACTTCTAATACCAGAACAGACACAACGTCTTTGACTCATTTGGGATCAGCTGATCGTCACTAAAGAAGTCTCTTTAAAAGTCTTCAATTTTGGTCTCAAATAACAAAAAATACCAAAACTTATGAATAATTTTATCATAACTTAATCGTCAGATATTCTTCCACATGAGTCATGTCGTGATCTTGTTGTGGTATATGTCTTAACGTCTTAATCATTGACTAAATGTTAATAAATTGTAATCAAAATCACAATTAAATGTGTATTCAATTCACATGTTTTTCAATATGCAATGCATTCAATACGACGGCCGAGAAGTGAGTCAATTGAACATAACTTTTGCAAAACTTTTTTGTATTTAATTATTTTATAACTTAAATGACTTTTAATTACTATTTATTTGAGTTATAATTAATCAAATTTAATATAAATTGCAAATCAAATGCTTTTTTATAATAATAATAGCCATAAGATGTGCACAATTCATATGACATTAACAATTGAAAACTTTTTGTTGAATTCAATTCAAATTGAAATCAATTGAAAAAACTTTTTTCACTCAAAAACAGTTCACAAATCGTTTCAGTATTTCTTCAGCGAAGATAAGACAGTGATTGAGTAAATATGAATTGGGATGAGTTTTGGGATCTCTTCGGCTCTGAGAAGAAGACTAATAGGAATAGCTCAAAAGGTGGACAGAAATCAGGTGCCAATCAAGTGGCCAGAGGACAGGTAGCAAAGGGACCATCAGTTCCAGGTCCAGTCAAAGCCCAACCAGTGAAAGGACAATCAGTAAAAGGACTGCCAGTAAGAAGCCAATCAGTGAAGGGTCAGTCCGTCAAAGGACAACTACCTCAAGTGCAGTCATCAGTAGCTAAAGCACAGTCACCTGTGTCTAAACCACAGCGGAATTCGACAGACAGAAGAGTGAATCAAATGCCATCGAAGAGCCACCAATCGAGCAGAAGACTGACTCGGGTGACAGCCGTGGGGTCGGGCTTTCATCCGATGCTCGTCTCTAACATACAGTTCGGTTCACGACTGTCCGCCCATAACAAGGCGCCGCAAGGCATGGATCTATACGACGTGAGCTGTTATATCATTGAGTGCCACAAACATCGAAAAATGATCATAAGTTTGGAGGAGAAGACAAACTATGTTTGGCTGCCGTTCGTGTCGTTGGACTCGAATGTCTGTTGGGAGGACAGCGCCATCGATGGCCTCAACACCATTCTGGCCAACGGCGACCCACAAAAGTTCGTGTCGTTGGCATCGAATCCAGTGTTCGTTGAGTTCTATTGTTTGCAGTTATTTCGACTACAGTTACCACAGACACAGAAGTTCAACGTTCGGCTCATCTATTATGTCAAACTCAATGCCGAATACAAGTGCTGTTCAGACACTAAGCGCCTGAAGTGGACACCAATTGACGACGTCGTCAGCAGAAAGAATCCACTTTATTGGGGGCCAGAGTTGGCTGACTTCACCCGTTTGGCGACCGGTTTTGGGTGCAAACTTGAGTTCCTTATCCATGAATACAGTTTGGATGAGGCGTTCCGGTATGTGCCAAGAGATCCGCCACGAAATCTCGAGGAAGACATGCTTAAGTCGACGGGTTTTACCGAAAAAGACGTCGAGAGACTGTTCACCGATTTTGTTGAGCACTGTTTTCCGGCGTTTTTTATGACAAAGACTTCTTTTAACGATTATATGTCTAAATATGGCTTCGAAAAGATGGACAAAAAGTTGGAACTCCTGTTCAGAGCATTCAACTACAAAAACACCGGTTTCCTATCGTTCCACGAGTTCCTGATCGGCTTGACATCGATAGACCCCTCGGCCAGCAATGGTCAGTCGCGGATCAAGTTTCTGTTCAAGTACTTCGACGCCGACTCCGACGGCTTTCTCAATGAGAGAGAGTTCACAGCAATGGTCAAAGAGATCCATCAGAAGGACGACATCAATGGTGTCGAGAAGAAAGTGGCGTTTTTTATGAAGCAAATGAAGGCCAAGAAAGAGGGCATACACTTCGACGACTTCTTCAGGGCTGTCGGCGCCCACCAGTTCAGAGGAACCAGTGGTTTGTGTCGCTCTAATGCTCCGATTCTGCAACAGATCTCGCAGTCGATGGCCTCAAGAACTTTGAAGGGAATACACATTCGCTCGAATTTGGGATCAATTCTTAAGGACAAGAAATACAAAGGCGTTTGTCTTTCATGTAAAGACAAGAAGTATGAATACGCCACACATGTCGTCAAACTGGACAAAGAGGGCTTCTTTGTTGAGGCGACGCCATTGGAAGCACCCAATGGTAGTGAAAACAATGCAACGGAACCTCCAAAACCAATAGAGCCCGAAAATGCTAAGAAAAAATCTACGGAAAGTCTTGGACTAACAGGTCTTACGCGGGAACAGTATTCAGCTGAAGTCGTATGGAATGTCGAATCGGTGGCTCATTATCTCATAAAACAGATCCAAATGTTCAATAAGAGGAAAGGCACTCATAAAGACAATAGGGGTGTTATGGATGGAAAGGAAGAGAGAGAAAAATTTGTCCATAAAGTAGAAAAACTCTGTAAGTATGCGGAGAAGATTGTGGCCCAGGAGGACAGGTGTGTAAGAGTCAGTGCACCGGCATTTGTGATCGGAGACATTCACGGAAATCTCGAAGACTTGATGACATTGGAAAAAGTTTTGTGGAAAAGCATTCCTATTATGTCCTCGAATTTTGTGTTTTTAGGCGATTATGTCGACAGAGGAAAGTGGGGTCTGGAGTGTGCCATATATATACTGTGCCTGAAAATGTTGGCCCCGAACAAAGTGGTCGTTCTTCGCGGCAATCATGAGGTGAGGGCTTTGCAGAACCACTACACCTATCATAAAGAATGCGACCAAAAGTATGGCTCATCCCTGGGCACAAAGTTATGGGATTTGACGAACAAAGTGTTCGACAAACTTCCCATCTGTGCCATCATCGACGACGCCATCTTCTGCGCCCACGGAGGTATTCCTGCCTCTACCCGTCTTGTCGGCAAAATCAATGAAGTGAAGGTTGAGCTCAAAGACCCGGAGCGAGAGGCGAGCATCGCATGGGAGATCCTTTGGTCCGATCCTATCAGTGCTCAGAAATTCGCAGAAACGGCAGATTTGCTCCAAATTCGTGTCGAAAGCGCCAAAGGATTCCTAACCAACACTAAAAGAGGAACCGCTTTCCTCTTCAGCGAAGAGGCGGCCAATAATTTCCTGCAGAACAACGGTTTGACTCATATTGTGAGAGCACATGAAGTGCCGGCACAGGGATTCACGTTTCACTTTGGAAACAAGTGCACGACTATATTCTCCAGTTCCCACTATTGTGGTAATGACAACCAGTCGGCCTGTGTTCACATCGACAACGAAAAGTTAAGGATAGTTCGATTGGACACTAAGAACAACGCGCCGGCATCTGATTGACAGGAATGGCCACAAAAAAAAGACAATTATCTCATCATTTGTTTGCAAATAACATTAAAATTAATTCTCGTTTTGTTTTATAAAAAAAAAACTTTTAATGAAATCGTTTTTTGTATTGACTTTTATATAACATTAAAACTCATCCCATTTTTACCCCTTATGTTTGCGTCGATTCTGTTCAAAGGGTCTGTTTCTCAAAAATTAATGAAGAGATAATATTCGTTTTCATGGTTTTAAATCCAAGGTTAAGTTGAAATTATAAAACAGGATATTTTTAACAAAATAATGTGAAAACATTTCATAACTTTTTATTGATTTGTGAAATATTGGAAAAATGTGTTAAATGTCAGAGAATTGACATTTGCGTCAATAATAACATTAAACACATATTTAGACATCTATTTAAAGGCAAACAAATTCACCATTAATTGCAAAGTCGTTACAAAAGTCTATGAAATGAATTCATTAATAATAGTTGCAATTTGTTTGTGTTTCGTTGGCCGAGGAATGGGAGAAATTGGTAAGAATTGAAGCGAAAATATTTATAATGAAATTGAATTCAATTTTTCAATTCTTAAACCAATTCTTCAATTGTCTAATAGTGTGTAAGACTGTCTGCACAGACGGCAAACAGTGCGCCTGTCAAAACCCATGCCCGGCCACCTGTGACAACCCTAAGCCATACTCCTGTCCCACCTTCTGGTGCAATCCTAACTGTTATATTGTATGCAGTGTTGGCCAAGTGTTGGACAGACCGAATGGAAAGTGCATTCCTATAGCGCAGTGCAGTCAAAGTGAGCGCAAAATTCAATTAAAATTTTCAATTAATTGTAATTTAATTTTCTTTTAGTTCTTCTCAACACATGTGAAACGCCTAGTAATGGCAACTGTACGGGAGGTACGAACGATCAGTACACTACCTGCGGAACCAACTGTCCATCAGTCTGTGGTCAGAAGACGGCGCAAGTTTGCATCGATTCGTGTAAAGGAAATGTATGTCAATGCAAACCAGGCTTTACGAGACGACTGTCCGACTGCCAGTGCGTCCTGAGTCGGGAGTGCAGTCCATATCCGGGCCAACAGTGAAGGACAGTTCCAAATGAGGAAATGTATTATTGATTATAACTCTATTAAAACAAACGTTGAGTTAAGGCATAAAAGCATTTGATTTGAGTTTAATATTTGAGTTAAAATACAATTAAACTAATCGTAAAAGTCATGGTTTGTGACGAATATTGCTTTTCATCGCTATCTTAACGATGTGTTCGTCAGTCATGTCATCGAAATTACGCAAATATTTGTCAAATGACTTCTTCTTTGGATTCGCATCGAAATAATCGTCGACTGAAATCATCGACAAATGAAATGACAATAAAATTGTAATCAAAAAACTGTTGCAAAACCTGTGAAATTCCAGCCGACAGTCATTTTGTCCAATTGTTTGTCCAAAAAGTCTCGCAAAGGCTTGAAATACTCGAGCATTGGTTTGACGTCTATTTCTTTACTACCGGTCAATAGTTTCAATTGTTTTTGCCATTTCACTGAAGCACCCAATGATAAAACTTTTCTACAAAAGTACAAAAAAAAATTTAAAAAAAGATTTAAAAATATAAATAATTTTTGTTTTGTTTGTAAATTCACTTCAATTTATTGCCGGCCTCTTTGTCCCCGTTTATATCGCACTCATGCAGAGGAACGTCCTTTTGGCTGAAAGCGCACAGGGCTTTATGGAACTGGAATTGCAGTATATGTGACACAAAATACCTTTTTATAGAGATTTTAATTTTTAAAAAAAATTATTTTATTTTTTTGTTCAAACAATACCTAATATACGGAACGTCTGCCACGACGTGGTATTTGGCGCCGGGATCGAAGTCATTCTCACTTCTCTTCACAGGCGGTGAAACACCCTGATATTGGCCCCTGAGTTGCCACCAGTGGCGGTTCATGTTGGCGCTGGTGACAGCGCCTGAGAAGACATCCCATCGCCACCTGTCCACCACATACGCCCAGAAGACAACCGTCAGTTTGTCCAAAGCCATCGACATCTGGAAATTGAGATTCAATTTCTCCATATCCAACGACTCGTCCCATTTGAGAAGTCCTATCTGTTTGAGGTGTTTGGGCGTCGAGACGGACAGTGACATCAGATCACCGATCGCTTCATGAAATCCTAACCACAAAAAAAGACATTTTAAATTCCAAGAGAATTAGACATCGAAAAGACATACCTGGGTTTGCGCCCGTCCTAAATATGGTGGGCTGGTCTTTATAGAGCATGAAGTACTGGATGTGTCCCATCTCGTGGTGTATTGTCAAGAGGAACTGCATCGTAGGTTCGGTGCACTGTTTTATTCTGTGATATCAATCATGAGTTGTCTTAAAGACTGTCATTGAATGTGAAACAACACCTGAAGTCATAATCGGTGGCGAAATCCCAGGCCGAGGGATGGCTATGGCATAGAAGACAACATGTAATACTGTCAGTCTCTGCTGTCTCATAACATACCAGACCATTACTGTTCCATCTTTTGTTTTATCGATGACAGACTTCCTCCAGAATGTAGGAGTCATTGGATCGAGACCTAAGTCGACGAAGAATTTTTCGGCCATTTTGAACATATGTCGAGAACTGTATTTCTGTATAATAATTATAGCTCTTATATTACTTTCCACAAAACGACTGTCCCCTCACCTGATCTTTTAAAGCCTGGGTTACATCAATTGATGGTAAATCAGGGAAAGGGAGAAACCCTTTGACCGTAGACCACGACTGGGCCCACATATTGCCCAAGAGATGGGCGGGAATTGTGTTGTCTTTTGGCATTTTTGACTCAAATTCTTTCATGAGTTTAAGTCTGACATAAGAATGGAGTTTCTTATAAAACGGCAACAAATCGTCCATTAATTTTAATGCCATTCCTCTCATATCATCCGTTTCCCAGACAGAGAGCTCGAGCTCATCCATTGTCTCGAATGGTTCTGAAAAATGATTACTAATTATAACAAATGATTACAAATATTGTTATTCATCTCAACTCTTGTTAGGAATTTTGTTCAGTTTTGTCGCTTTATTGCTTAGTGTTATATAACGAACATATCGGTCCCGATTAGCACCGGCAGCTCCTCTCCAGGCAGTCCACGCCTCCAGTAGTTCAGAATAATTACGAGATTTTTCAAATATTTGCGACAAGTCTTTGGAATAAGTTATGAATCTATTAATAATAGCGAATAAATCGAGATCAATGAGCACCTGGTTCTAGTTCCAGTCCACACTTGCCACCGACACATACCTTTCCACTACTATATAAGGTCTGCATCTCATCCGACACTTTCAAAAACTGAGCAAACATTTTGACAATTATTGCAAACATTGTTTTTTAACAGAAAAACCTCTTTTTCGTCCTTCCCGGTCAGGGCTGCCGTTCCTATGTTGCCCAAGTTGTCAAACTGTCGGCGCGTCTTCTCATCAAAACCACTCCAATCAAACTCTTGTGTTTTAAGGAAAGTTTGTTTTAGATATTTATTGAATTCTTTGCTAATTCTTTGCTAAAAATTTTGGACAATTGTTTGAAAAGAGATAAACATTTCAAACACTAATCGCAAACCTTTTGCTCTGAGGTCTCATTAGTGATGTCCGTCTCGTAGAGCCAATTGGCCAACGCCTGTCTCCTCGAGTATAGGCCCAGTTGTTTGTTAACAGACCTTAAGAAAAGTTTCGCTTTGTATTGATTTGTGATTTTTTCACTTTGTTTTGCATTCATTTCAATGAGTGAACATTTCGATGGGTTTGTCATCAAAAACAATGCGTTTATAACGAAAAATACAATAAAATTCATTTCAATGATAAAAATTGTATTTAATATACTAAATGAATTAATGGCTATTTGTATAGAAGTTAACAATTATTACAATTAATGACAAAAAAATTATTGTGATTTTTATACATTATTTATGTGTTTTTGAATGTAATTAAAAAAATTTCATTAATTTGTAATTCAATAGCTTTTTCTAATAACTAAATAATTGGCCGATCACTGGATCAACAGTTAGAATAAGAAGAGTCGAGACGTGGATATGATTGGGTGCTGTCCATCAAATTCGCGTCAAATCTCTTTCCTATGACCCATACCTCCAGACCATCGGACAGACAATGCCAACCATCGACGATACAGAACTGTGTCAAAAATATCAAAAACGGCGACAACTGCTAAGAGTTCATTCGGAACGGACTACCATTTGAAGACATATTCACTTAAGACTTAATCACATTCTCTTCACTTATACCAAATTCTATGTCTTCTAACCTTTTATTTAAAAGTTTTAAATAAAATTTATTTTTATTTAATAATAGTTTTCATTCATTTATAATACTTTTCATTCACTTCCGACTCAAATGAATCATAAAATCTCATATTCTTTGAAATAATTGTTTTTTGACTCAAATTATATAAGAATTTATTGTTAATGTGTTTTGAATCAAAGTCCACCTGACAGGGGGTGGGGTTTGATTCCAAATTTTTTATTTCAATTCTTTGTATGATTTCTAAACTCATTGCTCAGAAGATACACATTTGGACAACATTTTGACAATATTTGGACAATTGAAGACAAAAAGAAATAATTTCAAAAACTTTTTATTTTTATTTTAATTCGAGATTTCTTTTCATAAAATTTTTATATAAAATGATTTTCATTTGTTTTTTAGAAATGATGAATGAATTCAAAATTTCACAATTTTTTTGTTCTCTGTTTTATTTCATGTTCTTTTCGTCTCAAATAACGTCTCTATGAATAGCAAACGCTTATATCAAATGAGTTTTGAATTTAATGAAACGAAAAATGTTATTAACAAAAGATTTCATTGAAAAGTGAATCAATCAAATAATGAGACAATCGTTGAGATAGTTTTGAATACATTTTCGTAAATAATATTTTAATTTATAAAATACTATTCAATCATTTGACACAAATTCCTGTAAATGACATTAGTTTAATAGTTTG